>QKWP01001956.1:19282-31998 GCA_003550325.1 Gigaspora rosea
CGGGGGCATTATCATGATAGTGCCCACCAGCATTAAGCTTAATGCCGGGTTAGGGTACCACTAGATTTAGGGTTAGGGTGGGCCGGAATTATGTCTAACCCCGCCGTGGCATTATCATGATAGTGCCCACCAGCATTAAGCTTAATGCCGGGCAAAATTAGACTGTGTAACGTTACACGACATTAGCGGCGTGTAACCAAAATTTGTTTTTGCAAAATCAATGCACTGGGCCTTTGTGAAACACGTCACGAGTATATATGCAGATCGGTATCAAAAAAGTAAAGTAATTTTGGGGTACTATCAAAAAAGTAAGTGCAGGAGTATCAAAAACGTAAGATTTGCATCGCTGAGGCCCCCGAAATTTGTGGCACGTGCCTAAAATTAAGTAGTAGATTTTGAACCAAGTCGAAGAAAAATATTAGTGTTCAAATAACCAATTATTCTGTTGAAATATTACACAGACCATAAAAGAAACTTATCTGACATCCGGTAGTAACTTTACAAGACCTCAAGTCCCAAAAGAACCTAGTTACTCGGACCGAGTCTATCCACGCCTCAATCGATGCCTTACCATTCTTAGGGTCTAGATAGAGTAGTTTAGTTGATTTTAGTTAGTAGTATATTAGGGTGTCAAGCGGCATATTTAATCAAACCTATGTAAGGTCACTATGTAATTTCACTATGGTCAAATTTTTAATCAGCGAAATTAAAAATGATTGACTAAAATATCATTTTCTTCAATTATTTATAGAAAGGTACAAAATTCTTAAAGATTCCTCTGAATATTGCGCTTCTTTTTCTAATTTCTTTTGAGTTAAATCTCTTCATAAGAACTATCTCTAAAAAGTTACGCTCGTTTTTGTAAAAGCTCTAGTAAATTTTTTTGGTTGTACTTATTGTACGAATTTTTTTTAATAAATTATATATTCTATTAGTTGAACACCTAAAATTTACATTTTAGCATAAAAGATTCGAACGTAACTTTGTTGTTTGACATTTTGTAGACATATTGTAAAAATTTCCAAGCAATTCCTCGTCTTTTTAGTGAGTTGAATCGTTTTGAAATTTTTAATAAATATATTAAAACTATTGTTATATTGATATGTATCAATAGTGATAACGATTGTTTTCTTTCGTATGACATGAAAAATCTGCAATATATTAAATTCTACAGTTACCTTACATAGGTTTGATTACTTAGTCCGTTTATCACCCTAGCAGTGTATCGTGGTGACATTTAGACGTAGGGATATATTTTCGCCCTCATAACGTACAGTGTGTACAATGTGAGAAGTTTATATAGAGACAAATTATGATTTCTTGCATCTTAGACACTACGCAGAAATCTAAGTATAAGCCCATCTGCGAGACACGCATGAGTAGTATCATGCATGTTATTTTCAGTGATACAATTCGAAATAATGCTCATGTGCGCACTTTATTCAATTTGGAAATAATAAACAAAGACATAATTTTCCAGCTTGATATGCTATTTCAGTATATAGAGCTGGTTTGTCAAGACATTGCAGTATAGGAGATTTGGTCAGCAATAATCTTACGGCACATTTCACTTGTACACCTATGAAAGTAGTAGTTGTTCAAAAAAATTGACCAACATAATCAACTAAAATAATTGCATTATTTAGTGTAAAATTAACTACGATCAATTCACGAACAAATTCTTCTTAATTTTTTCTTATTATTACCGTATATCAAAAAGCACAGCTTTTTATTGACACTAAACATATAATAACATATGAAAATTTACAGTATAACAAAAATTAAAATATTTTGCATATTGGATTTTAAAAAAGAATCTTAATCACGCGTGTATTATTCTATAATTGTTACCTAAATTTGCTTTTCAAAGTTATTAATGATCATGCTAAAGTAAATTTACATGTAAAGATAATCATAGAAATTTGCATATAAGAATATTTTTAATAAATTTTTTTAAATAATTATTTAACGATCATAACTAGAACTAATCTCGAGAAATTTATCCTCTTTGATCAAATCATCATCATTTTCAAGAACTCTATTTTCTATATCATGTTCAGAAATTACGATATCATTATTTTTACGTATTATCGATCTAGTAGAAATGTCAGAAACATCTTTGGAACCAATTGTATCATTATTAAAGTCATCTTTTGAATCAGTTACATTTTCTTGATCAAAATTTGATATAGATTTGCCAGTATTATAATTATTCATCTCCCAACCTTCATTTATTACATAAAATATTGCATTTCCAACACCCTATAAATAAATATGAAATAATTTATCAGCAAGCAAAACAAAACAAAATAAAATAAAATAAAAAAAATAAATAGAAAATCACTCACACCCAAGTTAACTGATGCAATAATCAAGCAATAAGCCCAGGCTTCTGCAGTTCCAAAAAATTTGTATGCATTATAGGGTATAGCAGGTGTCTGAAAAATAAAATGATATGTTCAGACTAATAAGTACTTTAGTTATATGTTAAACCCAGAACATTAAAAAATTACCTACCCATTGTAATATAAACACAAGTATATACCCCATAACCTTATTAGTAACTTTTCTTTCCATCTCATCTATAGGAAATGTTGGAGAACCATTTTTATCAACACCTTTCCTAACTCTAACAGCTCTTTGTTGTTTTTTAACAAAGCGTATGGCATAAATCGTTTTGATGTAACAAAACGAACACACAATAAGCAAAAGTATTGTTATCACAGTTGACGTAACTGGAACAAATACATTAGTTATATCAGTTTTTATGGCGCACCTGTTAAAGATTGAAATTTAAAATTATCATTTTAATATATTGGTTAAAAACCAGAGTGATAGAAATAAAACTAAATGGATTAAATGAAAATTAAATAATTGATCATACCAAAATCTGTCAGGACCAAGATTTTTGAGACCAAATAATGTAAGTCCTAATGAGAAGATTGCTGACGGTATAGTAATTTTCCAATCATATCTACCCGTATTAAAAGTCTTATTTTTACATACTCTAAAAAAAAAAAAGTTTATTGAATGATCTTAATTAATACTAAATATCATATTTTACAAAATGATATTAAATATTTACCTGAGATAAGTAATTATAGAAATGCAAAAGATAACTGTTCTATGATAAGTAGTAAGAACAACTTGTACAGCGGCAATTTCTCTACAGTATGGTTCAGGCAATGTAGTTGATTTTACCGCAACATAAGTCTAATTACAGAATTATAGTATCAAATATTGATGCTTCTTTAATTAGAATATATTATGATAACTTACCAAATTAACATTTTGAAAAATTAACAAAATGGCATCTATATTAAGGAAGAATAATCATATAAATCACATAAGGGAAAATCATATACAACAGATAATAAAATTATTGAGTGTAAAGCTTACTAAATAGAGCCATGTAAAAAGGTACCCTAAGGGCAATAGATAAATTTTTATTTGTGTTACTCCATCTGTAATAAATTCTGATAAGTACATATAATGTTCCGACTACGCAGAATAAACTTGATACGTATCCAATGATAATTACGCTAAAGAATCCTCCAGGATCCTCTATTAAAATTGTGGATGTAAATAAAATGGTTATATATAAAGATATAAAAGTTTATTAACACTTAATTACCTTCGTAAAGATCATGAGATTGACCTTTTGCTATCACTGAATTCCTGAATATTAGATTTAATAATATAGGTCCTATAAAATATTTTGATGATGGCATTACGGGTATAATGGAGGTCATTTTACTACTATAATAAGGCAATTTGATAATTTTACAATTTTAGAAAAAAGAATGCCTTAGTTACTATTTAATAAAAATCAATTGCAAATTAGAACTATGCAACAAAAAGGCATTTATAAAAATTCTCAAATTCAATGAAGGTTTTATTTCTTTTAAATTTATCAGTGCTTTTACTTACGATCTACTAGTAAATTGTACGAAACCTTTGTCAAAACTACATTGGTCTCTGTCTTAGAAATACTGAAACAGAATTGTCATACCAAGCCTTAGGTAATGCATTAGTCAACATCTAGAGTCGATTGATCGACACATTTTAGCCAATCAAAGTGTAAAAAAAATAAAAATACATTATTAATTTACCTAAATCTCAACACTGCCGATAACGTTAAATTAATTTTACCATTTTAACCATCAACCTTATATTACGCACGCACATGTTTTGTTTTTCTTTTCATGTTCATGCAGAGATGACCAAGATTTGCATTACTTAATGTCCGATGATATCATTCTATTTGTCATTGGAAATTGAAATTTCTTTTCAATTATAAAAAAAAAATAATTCATTACAAAAATCATTACAAATTCCTTTTCGAGTACTGATTGAATTCCGGATATTTGAAGACGAATAGGTTTTAAAGAACGGATCCAATGTCGATCACGCATGGTAGCACCACTCCGATCAGTTTTACCGAACCGTTTTTCAATCTCCTTATTTGGAAGTATATTTAAATCGAAGTAATAATTAGGGTTAAGATTAAGATTACGGTTAGGAATTGAGCAGAAGTTATGGGTAAAATTTCTCTCCTAATATTTTTTTTTAGTGTTCCAAGACAGGTTTAGACACTCGTTTTTTGTATTTTGTTTTTTTTTTTGCTTTTTTTATCACTTCATTAAAATTGGTGATTTGATTGGTCAATCTATGTAAATCTCCTCAAACAAGGCAATTAGAAAACGATGCGGTAAAATTGGTCCTCGACTCCTTGACAATCATTTTTCTCTTAGAAAAATTTATCTAGTGTTGACGTAATTTAAAGTTTTCATTGGTTAGGGTTAGTATCGAAAAATAAAACTGTGATTTAGTGTTATGCACCTTATATTATTTGTATGCGTACAAACTTGTTGATCCATCGCGGAATTCCTATTTCCCGAAGATATAGTGTGACGAATACGAAAATAAATTCTTCAATTGTATACGGAATGAATAATTCGATTTGTTGTCTTATTGTATTAACGAAAAATGGAATATGAAAAAACTGTGGTTTTAAGTTATGTATATTTCAAGTATAGATGATTTTTTTATAGTTATTGTACGAATATCTGGATGTAACAAATTACGCACAGGCATTACACCGTATGACGCAACACTTATTTGACATAAATACGATTCATCACCGTGCAGTAATTTTAATGTCAATCCCGAAATTAAGGATATTATCCTGCTTCGACTGGCTATTTTCTGCTTAAACCCGTCGGAGCATTTACATAGACCCGTATCCATTGAATAAGATTGATTGTAAAATTTTCATTGCGTTTATCACCTGTTTCAGTAAGTTCGTCTCAGAAAGGATTGATATTAATCACTTTGGAGGATAGTTTATTATTTCGTAAGTGTTTCAGATTCAAGTGAATTTTGAACTATTGAACTTGAAGCGAAAAATTCAGTTTGATTAATAAATTGTTCAAATGCTCAATCGAATAGTGAATTTCAAGGAAAAAAAATAATAATAATGCATAAAAGGAAAAATGTCGCATATTTATAAAAAAAATAAATAAAAATAAAAGACTAATTTTCGCCATATCACACTGGGGTGTACGATATACTATATAATATGATCATATAAGAATTTATTATCAAAGATTTTTGCGTAAAAAGACAGGCAAATATCGAAGAGAATAAAAATATTTAATTGGATGTCAGCCCTTAAAACCGGTTATTCTGAACTCAATTTTGTACAAATCAAGATTTAAATCCCAAAGAACAAAATTACGAAGCTAAATAAAAAAATAAATTTTTATATTTTAAAAAAAATTATTGATTTCTTAATAATTATTTTGAGTAAATGAAGTAACGATTGCACGTAAAAAAGATTCAGAAAAAAAATAGATTTCCTAAAGGCAATTTAAAAACAAACTTCGTAACTTTGTAAGCATAGTAAAATGAATTAACTGATATTGAAAAATTTTGGCTAAAAAGAAAAATGCAATCTACACATCTAAAAAAGTGAGACGTAGTTTTTATATATAAATCATAATCATATTACATAAATGATTACCTAAAAAAAAATCAGACTAAATAAAATATATAAGTAACCACACATAGTTTTGATTTATATAGTATATCGCGCACCTCAATATCGCACCATAGTAAGTTAACTTTAGTTTTAAAAAAAAAAATCCAATTTTCACCATAATGCTAAAATTAAATACAAATTAAGCCAAGCATTTTGCTCATCTAATTGATTTTGAGTATGGGGTTTAAATATAATAATGAAAATCAAAAAAAAAACGCGAGTTACATCGAATCCGATCTTCAAACAGGGTCAAACCGAGTTCTTACAAGATCTCTACTTGAAATGCCGAATAAAACTTTAGTGATCAATAATTTAGAAGTACACTGATTTATTCATTTGAAGAAGATATAGATTTACCATAAACATCAGTACTAACCAATGATATAAAAGAACAAACACTACATCAGCACAACCAAAACTGCAAACATAAAGAATATAAAGAATAACAATACAAGCAACAAATAAAGAATATTAAATTATGAAAGTAATGGATAAAGAAGGGCCAACAATAAATTCAATAAGTAAGTAAGAACAATGCAAGCACCAAGTAATAATCAGCCAATTTTTTGAACATTATAAAGATAAGCAGCTAGCGATATTAACTTTTTTCTTTAGTAACTTATTTAAATGTAATAATATTTTATTCAAAATATATTTTATTTTGCAATAAATAGTGTTTTCACAATTTTAAAAGCAGCAAACCTAATAAAGTCTTCATCCAAAAAAAAAATAATTTTAAATACTCTCAACTTAATAATTTTTTTTACTTAACGAATCACAATTTTATACGCACTCGACCTAATATTGTCTTTACTCAACAAATAACAGTTTTAAATGCATCCGACCTAATAATGTCTTCGACTAACAAATAACAATTTTAAATATATCCGACCAGCTAATATCTTCTCGCGGCAAATAATAATTTTAAATAACAATTTAAGGGAGTTATCATTCATCGACATTGGTAATGTTGACACAAAGTTAATATTAAATTACCTAACTCTCAAAATCTTTATACTCGTATATCTGAGGAACTTTACTTAAATAAACGGATATGATTTAGGGTAGTGATACGGGCCGATGTCAAATTCTCGGGCCGACCCGGCTGCTAAAATTAATCGGCCCGGTTGACCGAGCCGATCATATTGTTAAAAAATCTTTCGGTCAAACAAAAATGCAAAATAGGCTTATAATTTGATTTTCTCAATATAAAAATAGGTAGAATTACACCACATTTCGATTACTAAAAAATTACACTTGGAGATGCTTGAGATAATGATAATAGCCGACTTTAGTTAGTCGATATAATGATCAACACATGCATACAATAGAAGAGTGCATGTGATGCATATATATGGAGGATCTATTATATCTGCGAATAAGAAGTGGTTATAAGAGGGCCCAGTGAGTCCTCTTATGGCTGGTGATATACCGGGTTATTTTCTCATAGTTGGAAACAGTGTTTCGGGTGAAACTTTCGGGTTTCGGCCATCTGAAACTTCCGAAACTTCCGAAACCTAGTTTCACCAGAAGCCCAAAATCTGAAACTTCCGAAACCTCCTAAAAATCGGATTTATGCCATAAAAAAATGTGGGCTTTACCAGTTTTTTGGGTGAAGCGAAACTTCTGAAACTGGCTTCAGAAAACAATAGCCAATAAGATCACGAGAACCTGCATCATATGAAATAGCAAGCATTAAATTACATTTAACCATTTTTTATTCTGAATTTTTTGGATTTCGTGTTTTTTTTTTATTCACAAAATATTTGTCAGTTTGTGGGGTAAATTTTTTTATTTTTTTAGGTTACAGGTTTGTGGGGTTGTTTTTTTTTAGTTTTCTAGTTTGCGGGATTGTTTTTTTTTTTAGTTTTCAAGTTTGTGGGATTGTTTTTTTTTATTTTTATTTGCTAAGTTTTGGAAGTTTAGACACAGCACTCACAGTTTTGGACATGGCTTCCCAGTTTTATAGGGTTTTGGCAATTTCAGTGATTTAAGCAATTTCAAAAGTTTTAGCAATTTCAAAAGTTCAGATTTTGGGTGATATCGAAACTCCAGGGTCAAAACAGTGCTAAAACAGTTTAGACTTTGGGGTGAGGTTTTGGCCAAAACACTGGTTAGAAATAAAAGTGATAATGTATAACAGTGGTTCACTACCTTACAGTGGTCTACCATATTATTGTAGGCACTTTTCAAAAATTTATACAAAGCTAAATGTATAAGGTATCAAGCTAAAAATATTCTTTAAATCTATATCTTTTAAATATAAAAAATTTAAAAAATTTCATGCTACAGTTTTTTAAAATAAGTAAATTTTTAAATTTTTATTTTTCTAAATTTTAATATAGTTTTCATAATAAACTAGAATTAGGAGCATGCCATTTATTACATAATTTTTACCATGGATACATGGTCAGAAGTAATGATCACATCTATATATTATATTAATCAATTAGAATTAGATAAAATGATCACACTATACATGGGTAGAGGTGGCTACTAAGTAAAAAATATTACATAATAAATGGCATGCCCCTTACTAAATATAGGAGATGGCTAAAGCCAGGTGCATTTATATGTTTTTTGATTATTTAATTAAAATTAGTGTAAGAGTTAGTTAGGGGTTAGGGTTAGGGCTTGGCTTATAAGTAAAATTGTTTTTCCAACATTTTTTATTAATGCTTCTCAACAGGTTTAGACACTTATTTTTTGTATTTTCAGCGTTTTCCACTTTTTTCTTTGTTTTTGTCTCATTGGGCTGATCTAAAAAGATCAAATTTTACGAGTTGATTGACTTTCTATTATATGAATGCACCTGGCTTTAGACAACCACTAAATATAGTAATAGATGAACTTAAATTTTTTATTAATATACTGGCATTTTTTTAAATAAAATTATTTAATATAACAAAGTGCACATATTTTTAAAATTTAATTTTTCAAAAAATTTTAGTTAATTATTATATATAGTAATAAAATTACTATATTTGGCAATTAATATAATTTTGAATTAAAAATTATATTTTTATATTTAGAAATAATAACTACCTTAAATTTTTATAAAATTTTAAAAAATTTTGGGATTATATGTAATTTGTTGTACTAAATAATTTTTGCTTATTTTTGAAATTCAATTAGCTTAATAAAAAATTAATTTTTACTTTGCAGTTATTTTTTAATTAATTTTGTATAACAATAAAAACTGGTCAAATATAAAAATTTAAAATTATACTTAAATTTAATTATCTTAAAAACTGTAGCATAAAATTTTTAAACTTTTTTTTATTTAAAAGGTATAAATTTAAAGAGTTATAATTTAATTTTTAGCTTATTATCTATGATACAATTTCAATCGATCATCAACCCGTAAATCTTTTTTTTATAAGCCATTTCAAGTCTTATCAACCTGTAGATCTTTCTTTTTAAGTTATGTCTCATCAACCCATAGATCTTTTTTTTTATAAGTCATTTCACTGTCAATTTATCAGTTTATAATTTCTCTATAGACTTATCTTCCTGTGTATTATTTTTTATTTGCATTGTTCCATTTGCGCGAGTAATACAATCTCATGAAGCCAATCAGAAAGTGCAAATTTAGACTATTCCACAAAGAATCTGAACACGTGTAAAAGAAGAAAAAAGAAAATGCTCAAAAGCTGATGTTTAATCGATTTTGGCACGTTAATTAAAAATGGCAGGAATGTAATTTTACATATAGTAAGCATCGATCTAATCATATAGCCTCTAACATTAAGGCTCTAACTCTAAATTTTTATCCCATATACTTCAGCTTATTTATAAAATTTGCTTTTCTTTTTTGGTTTGTATTAACCGGTGAAATAAGTTAAACCTTCAGGCTCATCTTATGTTATAGTTGGTGGTAGAATTACTGAATTACAGCAATTACAGTATTTTACCAGTAGTAGAATTAATTGGCATAGCTGTAAAAATAATATGCTGTAATGCCGTAATGTCATAATGCCGCAACTCTGTAATGCCATAATGCTACAATATTGTAATAATGCGATACTGTAACTACAGTATAATAATATAATATTATAATTAAGTAACTACGTGCGCGACACCCAGTTACTCCAAACCGGAAACTGATGATTGTTATTTACCATACAAGCATTACGGCTTTACTTATGGCTTACAGCTACCAACTATATCTTATATAAGTCTGTGTTTGTTTATTTTACTGGTGGAAGGTCGTCTATTGAAGTAAATATGTAGAATAAACCAATCAGAACTTTTTATTGGTTAAAAAAAAAAAGAAATAAAATCAAATGTTTGTCACTTATATCCTTATTTACATCACACATATTGTTGATCGATTTTGATACAAGATCATCGAAGGCTTGGAAGATCATCGATGGAAAAATTGGTGGGTAACAATGTAAAATAAACCAATCGAAGCTTTTTATTCAATGAAAAAAAAATCAAATATGTGTTGCTTAAACGTCATTTACAGCCTTATTTATAATAAGAATTCTTTGAAAACAAATGATTAGAAATTCACTTTAAAGAGTTAAATATTTATGCCAATTTATCCTGTGATATTTAATCCCTTTGGAAAAGGTATAAAATTGCTTCTATTATATTTTTGATTTTGATTAAATTATCTATCTAACCATCTAATTTAGAGTTCGTCTGTTTAAATGTTTTTGATTGGTTAACTTCACATTATGACATTCTTTGATCATTAGAAGTTATTACGATATTCATGATGTGCCATTATGATCTGGTAAATTGATACTAAATAAAATATCATGTGATACATATAAATTACTACTTGGCTTTAAATGATTCCAAATATGTATCTATTGCAACATTCTACTGTTCGCATAATGTTAATAACTATCACGGCATAATTACAATCAATATTTCTAATTAAAATATCATAGATCTATCGTCATGATTCATAATTGATCTGTGAATTAATAATCGATATAAGAAATTGAAACATTGCACAATAGTTTTCTGTATGATAATATAACAACTCTGTTGCCATCTATTTATGAATTTATGATTTTTGAATATTGCAAAAGCAAAAACTAATTTCTAAAATTTCATCTTTAGAAACAGGATTTTAGCTTTTTGCTTTATTAACACATTAATAAAATCAACTCCTATGTGTTACTGAATAATAAGTAAGTCTGTAACAAACTTTTTTACAATAACTCATAATACTGTAATTCTAATGCAAACCAACATCTGTGATTACCAAAATAGTGAATGAGTTCTGTAACTGAATCTTTTAGAAATCACAATAATTCTAGTATAAAGTAACTCATCATTAAAAACTTTGGCTACTAGGATAAAGAGTAAGTTCTGTAATAGTTATGATAGAAATCACAATGATTCTAGTGCAAAGTTGCTGAAATGGTAAATAAGTTCTATAACAAATTTTGTATAATAGAAATTAATAATTCTAACCACTACTATGGTCACCAGAATAGTAAGTTTTGTAACAAAATGTTTAGTAATTCATAATAAAAATCACATAATTCCAAGGATAAACTAACTTAATATTAACTGCACAGAAATTATGATAATTCCAAATTGTAGTTATTGAATAGTAAGTAAGTACTGTAAGTAAGTACTATAACAGATTTTTTTATAGTAAAATTACAATTTCAATGCAAAACTCAACCTTAATTGTATATTGTACATTGTGGTCACCTGAATAGCAAGTATAGCAAGTAAGTACTGTGATAGAATTTTTTATAATAGTAATCACAATAATTTTAATACAAACTAACTCAATATTAATTGTGTAAAAATCATTCAATCTTAACTACTGTATATAGTGGCAAGTACAGTATTAGTAGGAATTTTTTATAGTAAAAATCATAAAAATTCTAAAGTAAACAACTTGATATTAACCACATACTGTAGTTAATAGAATGTAGGTTCTTTTAAGTTCTGTAACAGAATTTTTTTATAGTAAAACTCACAATAATTTAAATAAAACTAACTCAACCTTAATTACATAGATAAACTAACTCTATACACAGCAGTCACCAGAATAGTAAGTTTTGAACAAGACTTTTATGCAATAAGGATTATCATAATTCTAATGCAAATTAATTTAATCTTAACTGCATAAAAATAATAATAATTTGTAATGAATTTTCCAATACAAGTAAATTAATCTCAATTACATAAAGATCATAATAACTCCAATGCAAACTAACTTATCAAATAGCAAGTAAGTTCTATGTTAAATCTTATGATAATTCTAATTCAACTGACTAAACCTTAGTTATATACAGTAATATAGTTACTAGAATAGCAAGTAACAAAATTTTATAGTAACTCCAAATAGAAATTAGAGTTTTTATAGTAATTTATTATAGAAATTATAATTCTGATGCAAATTAACTCTATGTGTAACTGGGTTAGCAAGTAAGTTCTGTAAAGAATATTTTGCAATAATTTATAATTGAAATTCTAATACAAACTAAACTACAACTATATTTACTATAGCTACCAGAGAGTGAATATTGTAACAGAATTGTTTACAATAACTCATAAGAGAAATTATAATAATTCTAATGCAAACTTAACTATGTCTGTGATCAGAATAGCAAGTTCAGTAACAGAATTAAGCAACTCATGATAGAAATCATGATTGAAATTACAATGCAAACTTATTCAGCTACATACTTTA
>QKWP01001956.1:32474-51001 GCA_003550325.1 Gigaspora rosea
AAAAAAAAAAAAAAAAAAAAAAAAAAAAAAAAAAAAAAAAAAAATGTTCAAAATAAATTTAGCACTATGAGTATGATGTCTAGATGATTATGATATATAATTTAGAAACTATACCTTTAGAACTATAATATTTTTTAAATTTTTAAAGTTTTAAATTATGTATAATAAAGTAATTTAACAGTTGATAAAATAATTCAAAAGTTAGATGAAGGCATGTTAAAGCATTTTGATTTAACTAAAATAATTTACTATATTAAACTTAATAATACAATGCTCATTTCAAAAAGATTTAATTTATATTATTTATTCTTCCAAAGACAGACATGTAATATCTAAGTTTATTATTGATATGAAACAAAGAAAATGTGAGATTGCAAACTTTGAGAGGTTAAAATAATATTAAAGTCTAAGGTTATTAATTTAGAATTACTTATGTTAATTAAAAATTTATTTACATAGTCTTTTAAAAAAAATAAATAATTTATCCATTTTTCATCCTTTTCGAGAGTTTTTAATTTGTATATTAGTATTTTATTAATATCATTAATATTAGAATGATAATTTGACCTTGAGTTTTAGATTTAGAGTAATATATTTATTAGTTCTAATTTTATTTTATGCAGTTTCAATAAATATGTATATTTAATCATTAATCAATGATATTTTTGTAAATTAAAATACTTATTATGAATAAAATCATGATAAATCCAATCCAAGCTAATTAGCCTTAGACACATATTGTGTGTACAACATATCTATTAAGTTCTGTAATAGAAGTTTTTTACATGTAACTCATTAATATGATCAAAAAAAAACTAAATAAGATGGGTGGCGCAAATGTGCCACCCATCGCACTAGTCTTATATATATTTAGCTCTGTATAAATTTTTAAAAAGTGTTTACAATAATATGGTAGGCCACTGTATAATCAACAATTAGTGCTTTATAGCTGTTTTATCATTTTTTGTGATATTTGAAAAATAGTTGATAACTAAATTGATAAGGTTTTGTTGTTAGTTAATGGCAGTAATTTATTGACTCTGACTCAGTAACTCATCGATTTGGCTATCAAAAAATTTTTCAGATTCCCAAAAATAATAAAAACAGCTATAATCAGTGAAAAAAATATGCAATCAGAACTCCTAATTAACTAGTTGAATTTATAAATATCAACTAGTAAAATTGACTATTTGATTTTGGTTAAATAAATAATTATTGACTGCAAGCACAAGTTTGAGAATGTTCTACATATAATTTAACTAATAATTATAAATTATACAATGAATTCTATCAGATAAAAAAATTAACTATATCTGGCCAGGTTAACATGCAGAGCATAGTAGGTTTTTATCATAATTGGTCTATTTTTGTTGATATTTTTTGTGATAATTGTAAAAATTTTATTGGTTAATCAAAATTTTAAACTTTAACTAAATCATCACAAATAAAAAAACTAATATGTATAAAGATAGCAAGGAGAGTAACAAAAATCAGATAATTTTTTGAAAAGGTAGGGTAAAAAAGTTGAAATTATATATAAAGAACCTGACTATATTAGGGATATTAACGGAGTGCTCCAGAGTGGTGTTGTGCATACTCTGGCAGAGTATCCTTTAACACTATACCACACTGAAGTATGAATCAGAGTATAACTCCAAAGTGTAACCTGGAGTATAATCTAGAGTATAATCCAGTGTACTATATGCTAAACACTATGTAATACTCCAGAGTTTATAGTATTATATTTTCTCAAAAATATACTACCTTATTTTGGGAAAATATGGTAAAAAATATATATACAATAATACTCTAGAGTATAATCCATTTTGTATTAGTAGTATTACTCTGGAGCAATTACTCCTATTAATAATATCTTAGTAAACCAAGGTGGTGTCATATCTAGGCCACACCGGTATGGAGTAGGTTATATTCTACAGTTAATCTATTAACATTCCTAGACTATATATATATTAAGAAAGAGGAAGGGTAGTCCTCTGATAAAAAATAATCAGATGATTAATGACATGTTCCTAACTAAATTCAATACTTACTAAATCTTTACTATCTTTACTATCTTTACTATTAAATTTTGATAACTTAAATCTAAAACTATTATCTTATCATAAACAAAATCTTGACAACCCAAAATATTATTAATTGATGATCCAGATAAAATTAGCACTATTACTATATTGGAAGGTCATCTAAAGTGGGAGCAGCTCATATTTCTTAATAATTTTCTTGATTAACTTTAGAGTTAGAGCCATCTTATATTAGGTTTAAACTGTGTATTTTTTGAGATTTTTGGTTTTGTTTCTTGTTTTGCTTTGCTAGCAATCATCAAAATTCTGTAATTTGATTGGCTAAATTTGCTTTTGCTTTAGATGTCCCCATATTGGAACAATAGTAAATTTTGGGGATAAGTACAATATAAACTTTTATTACATGCTAAAATCTAACAACTATAACTATAAAAAGAGATTTTTTATTAAGTTAATATTGCAAGTCAATTAATTGAAAGTTTGTAGAGCTCACTGAGACACATCTAATAGTGGTTAGATTATTCAAATTGGGCTAGTGTATACTTAGATGTTGCTAAAAAACAATTGGCTGACTATATAAAATTCTATAAACAAACTAGAAATTTTATATAGTTAGACAATTATTTTTTAGTAATATTTTAGCATATATTAGGCTAATTTGAATGATCTAACTACTATTAGATGCATCTCAATAAGCTCTACAACTTTTAATTAATTGACTTGGGCTGTTAAGTTAATAAAAAAATTCCTTTTTATAGTTACAGTTGTCAGATTTTAGTATATAATAAAAACATGGTAATTTTCTTCAAATTCTAATATAAAAATAGTGCTGATCTTATCCAGATCAGTAATAAGGAAGAATTTTAACATATTATAAATCAAAAACAATAAATAAAATAAACTAAAAATAAAAATACATAAAATACCACATACTTGAATAAAAAGGCTTCTCCTATAGTGGGAACTTTAATATAAAAAAAAGAGTTTTACTAAAACACATCTATGGTGTTTTACACCATGTAACACAAAACCATTAGAATAGCCAATCAAAATTTAAGATCAGGTGTAACATAAAATTTAGGTTTTTTTGTTTATTTTTTAAAAAAACATTCATATCTCTAAAGTTTGTTTATGAAACCACCTTTGGGGCTCTAATAAAAAAAATTCCTTGCTAAATTTTGGTATAAACTATGCCCCCTGCCCCATCCCAGGTCTCACCCTAACCCTAAGGTAATAAAAATTTATTTTTTGTTTTATAAAAGTTTATTTTTTGTTTTTGTTACACAGATTTGTAAATCTAATTTACCTATGGTGGTAAAACACCATAAGTGCGTTTTATAATAATTGTAAAAAAAAACATAAAATAAATATTTAAATTATTCTTAACTGTTAGTACTAATAAATAATAATCAAACCCCATTTTTAGTACTTGCTCTGACACCAAGCTAATTTTTAATTTTATTTAAAAATTGTTCATTATATAGTTACAATACTGCTATTATACTTCATTTTGACTTTTTCATAAAATTTATAAGCCTTATAACTCAACTTTATGTTATTAACCTATATAATAGTTAGATTTTTTATTAGTAAAGATTATAAAAAAGGTTTTTACAAGTAAAAGACAGTTTAAATTGCTAAGTTTTATTAATTTATTATACTTACTTAAACATTTAAATATACTTTTCATCTAACTTCCAATTATTTTATAGATTACTAAATTATTTTGAAAATTTATAAAATGAAATATGTTCTTTAAAATTTTTGTGATCCAAGCTTTAACAATTTATATTCATAGCTAAGAATTTATTTTTGTGGCTGCTAAACATTATACTAATATGTAGTACATATTGTGTAATATTTTGGTTAATTCATCTGATCAAATTAAAAGCCTACTATGCTAACTTGCATTATATAAATAGATTAGGACCCCAAGCTATGCATAGATAGGTAACAATTTGCTTTTGATTATTTTTGACTATTTTTGTAGATTTTTACTATATTTAGTAATATTAATACTTATTTTTGACTATTTTTTATAGTTTTTTTCTATTTTTAGGGGACCATTAAAGCCAGGTGCCTATAGATATTTTTTACTATTTAATTAAAATTAGGGTAAAAGTTAGTTAGAAATTAGAGTTAGGAATATTTTATAGGAAAATTGCTTTTTTGACATTTTTTATTAAAGCTCACAAACAGATTTAGACACTTATTTCTTGTATTTTTGGTGATTTTACTTTTTTTTTGTTTTTGTCTCATCAAACAATCTGTAATAATCAAAATTTACAATTTGATTAGCTGTCAGTTACATGATAGTCTTGGCTTTAACAAATTTATTTTTAGTGATATATTAAAATTTTAAAAATTGTTAGCTGTTTATAGATAGCTTGGGTTCCTGGCAGATTTGTTTCTAATTGTCAAATATATGATTATTGCAAACTTGCTCTGATTGGTTAATTTACTTAATATA
This sequence comes from Gigaspora rosea, assembly GCA_003550325.1. Lineage (NCBI taxonomy): Eukaryota > Fungi > Glomeromycota > Glomeromycetes > Diversisporales > Gigasporaceae > Gigaspora > Gigaspora rosea. The sequence continues at coordinate 36,987 of QKWP01001956.1, forward strand.
GTTTTAAAATTTGTACTTTGTAAAAGTAAAATAACTTTTTATATACAATATTAAACTTGAAATTTTATATTTTATTCCTATATTTAACAAGCCTTGAATTCAAAGATCTGAAATTTTTTTTTAAGAGCCTAAATTTTTACTAGTAAAATGCCAGCAGGTAGACCATGTAAAAACACAAGTTTATGAACAGTGCACAACTTAAAAGTATATAAAAATAGGTTTCACTATTGTTTTATGTTTATACATAACAATACTTTAGTTTCAATAACTCCAAAAAAGTTTATAATAGGTTTAAGTTCTACTACTGTAGTGACTTATGGTTAGATATTCATTTAGTTGGCTTGCTTGAATCAATTATCTGTTGGTTTCTTGAATTAATTATTGTCCTGGCTGTTTATAGTAGTCAACTTTGATTTGCAATTGAATTAAGACCTATATGTTCGGTATTAATTTCATATTTTTATTTTTATAAAATTAATATATACAAGTTACGTGAGGTAATGATTCACTTAGAACCAAGTCAAAATATCACTTTATTTGGTCTGATTAATTATGCAATCAATTTAAAAAGTTGTTTACGAAACAATGTGGGAAGGGCGTTGATAAGGTATTAATTTTAAGGTTATATAATATGATAACAATAATAATAGTTTTTAGAAGGAATAAGATATTAAAGGGTAACAATTAACAAATGCAACATTAATAAATTATTTTGTAGTGATGAATAAGATTAATTTGAGATAATGGCAAGAGTAATGAGCTTTTATAATATAACTTCATTATAAAAGCTTTAAAAATTGATTATTGTATTTTCATGTAACAACGCACATGTGTGTTATTTCAAAATTGGCATTTTTTTAAAAATCACCTATTTGACTCAAAATAACGCACATGTGCGTCTCGAAATAACGCACCCCTTACACAAAGTCAGCAAATTTGCCCATTGCTATCAATAGACCAATATTAAATATTGGCACTATTGATTCAAAATATCACACATGTGCGTCCTGAAATAATACATAGGTGCTCAAAATGACACACAGGTGTGCAGTATTACATGAAAATACGGTATACTAAAATACTTAAAAAAAATAGAGCTATTTGCTCTAGATATTAGAAAACCCACAAGACATTCTTTACTATTAAATTAAATATAAATAACGTCAGTCTCATAAGATCCAAAAAATCCTTAAAAATAATTCTTATATAGTACTGCATATAGTTTTATTTTGTATAGTTGACTGAACACATCAAATTTTTATATACACAACAATCATTACTGGCATGCACACTTCGATCTTGTGGTCTATTCACCCAATAATCTGTAGCATCACAGTTTGAAATTATATAACAATGAAAACCAATATACAAAACTAATTTGAAATGATAAGTGTAATTTTTTTCTATGATAGTAATTATTTTCTCAATTTAAGTATTCATCCATTGCTATGCCAATACACAAGATGATACTTAATTTGAGGACCTTGATAATGCTGATTGTGAATAATATGTATTTCTGTATTTTTAAATTGGTTATTAGTTATATACAAAAATAAAATAGGTAACTCAAATTCATTGTAAATTTGGTAATATGCTTTAATAATTCTTACATGTTAATCAAACAACATCAAATAACAAGACCTGTTCTCATAAATAAAACAATTGTAGGAAGATACTTATTGCTATAAGTAAAAATTTTTAATTATACGAAAGTTGGTTTTGATAAAAGTATTACATTTATCAGTTATTAAAAATATAATTTGGTTTTCTTTAGCCTTCTTGAACTAAAAATTTGCCTTTTAGTTTAAAATAAAAAAGTATGAGATGAAATGTCATATCTTCTTTTTGTAGTAGTTTAATAGTTAGCTCTGACTGCAAGTAATAGGCTTGCCCTATTGCATAGATCATTAGATGATTAGTTAGAAATTTTAAATATAGTATTTCTTTATATATCATCCTGATATAATTGTAACTTACTATCCTATTTCTGTACTTGACATTAATAAAAAAAAAAAAATATATATATATATAATGAGCCAAATATCTCTTGGTATAAGAAATTGAAGTCTGCTAGCTTTAAACTCAATTAATCTTAAAATACTATTTTATTAAAGTACATATAATAAAGATAATGAAATTATACAAAACTCTATTTGTATCTGTTTAATGTTATTTATTTCTCTTAATATTTTTTCCTCTTGCATTTATTTTAATCTTTTTTATTTTTTAGTCTGTAAATTTTCTTCATCTTAGTCTGAGTTATATATAACAAGATTATAATTTTAAACTGTACCAATTACTAACATTTAATAGTATTAATATAAAAAAATAACAAACTGAGCATATAACAATTGTAAGTATTAAAACGATTACTTAAACCTGCACAATTTTATATAGTTAGCATACAACATAAACAATAATTATAGTATTTTCTAGTAAAATGTTATAAAAACAAGTTCCATATTAATACAATTACAAATTAAATTCAAAAAAATCAAAAATTGGTACTAATACAAATAAAAAAATTTTAAGTGACTTTGATACATAATTGATACACATAAATACATTAAATCAAGAAGGCACAATGATAAATAGTCTAGTCAATGTATACATAAAAAATCAATACTATGAACACATACTGTAATATTATAAAATCCTTTAAACATCTATCTTTACTGCAATAAATAGTAATTTATAAGACAAACGTTGGCATACAAAATCACAAGGAATGATTATTCAATCAGATACCCAAAATTGCAAATATCACTTAGCTTGCCTGTAAATCATATACTTCATATTTCATACTCCACCCCTGGTATAAATAAATTATTAATACTGTTTAAAATATATAATGAAAATAAAGCTTCACTAACAATAAATAATTTGATAAATTTTTTCATAATATATCTGTATGTTGAATTTTTATTTTTTTGATCACTAAATATTACATTCTTGATTTGACTGGTTAATGATCATATATTGATTATCAATTGTAGCAAAATCAAATTTTGTAATATATTAAATAAAAACAAATTTGCTTATATGGGGATATGGGTAGAGATGAGCAAAATACAAAATTTTTATTTTAGCATACACATGCATATACATTTGTTATAGAGTTGTTAATAGAGCACTCTAGTTAATACTAAAACATATAACCTACTCTAGAGCACTCCAGAAGTGGGTTATATGTTTTATTAATACCTAGAGTACTCTATTAACAACTCTAATTTGTTGTATGCATGCATGCATCTTTTGGCCAAAATTATAATTTAATTTCTTAATATGGACCAGAATTAATTGCATGTTTTGCATACTATACATGCATTGCCCATTTCTTGATATAGTTTAAGGGCTGATCTGTCCAGTCAATAGGCCAAGGTCAGCTCATATTACTAATTTAGGGTCATAATTATTTAATCAAAAATTTTCAACATTTATCAAGCAACTACATGTACTTGTCAAGATAAAATTTAGAAAATTTTATTATATAATAATACTTTTATACTGTATCTTATGCCAAAGCAAAAATACAATACAAAATACAAAGTTTATATAACCAGACAAGCTTTCAAAAATCCTATTAATTCTTTTTAAATAATAATTGTTATCCTTAAAACAAGTTCATAATATAAAAATTTTGACAAATTTTGTAAAAAAAAAAAATTCAAAAAAATTCAATCATTGTTATTTTCAAAAATAAGCAAACTCAAAGAAACAATTTGCTATATAAAATATAATATCTATTATCAATTTAAACTTTAGAGTAAAAATATTGATACTGCTGAATTAATAGGATCAGCTAAAGCAAAGATAATTCAATATATGATTTACATACTGTATAAATTACATTCATGATATTTATATAACTCCTCACTATAACCAAAACAAAAAGGTACACCTAAAACTCGCTCTGTTTTATCTGACCAATTATTTTGGCAATTTTGGATATTACAAATTTCAACTAATTATATAATATTCTTATTTGCATTAACAAGATTAGCGTGTCAAAGTGCATCTACTTTTGGTTTTATTTTCTGAGTCACAGTATAAATTTCTCAAATATTTCAGAATCTAGAATTGTCTATATCTTTGAGTAGTTTTTGATCTTGCTCAGAATGACTCAAAAATTTTGAGCATCATCATTATTAAGATTGGATATAAGGGCAGCAGAGAAAAAGGATTCATTATAGAAATCCCTTAGTTAATAATAGAAGGTTTCAAAATAATAAACCCAAGCTTACAGTTTCTTTATGGTCTAGTCCTGGTGTTCAAAAGTTTTGGCTTGTTCCTGCAGTAGAATAATAATTTGGGCCTGTTGCTTAATCTGTTTTTGAAAAAGAGGGATTAGGTTTGTTAGTTTTAGAGTTGTTGATATAGTTTTAATGTGATCAACAATAGGTAACCCTGGTATCAAAGAGGTTGGAGGCAGAATTTCTAGTTCTGGTAAAGGGTGAAGAGTTTTATAACATTTTTCACAATAGGTGTCAAATTGTTCTAGTTTATTATTCTTTTTTGGGCATGATATATTCCTTACAAAGTTCAACAATTTCTTAGAAATTTCTTTGTAAGTTTTTCATAGCTTTCTTTTGAATGAAGTTTGGATAGCTCATGTCAAAAGATTCAGCCAAAATTCTTTGTAGTATTGCTTCTTTAATTTTATTTAGTTAAATTTAAGAAGCTCTTATAATAAGATTAACTTTATTATAGCCATAGCTCTAGTTAGATCGATTAGTTGCTTGGGTTCAAGAGTATGTGTAAGGTCTTCATTACTTTCTCCAATCTGTATCTTGGCTAGATGATAAATTAAGCTTTGGATAAGATTTTTAGCATGTCCTGCATTTCTGGTAGATTCTATATAGTGGCGTTGTCAACCTAGATTTCTACCTCTTTAGAGAAATGCTAGAGATGAAAGCGACTAATGCAGAGAGACACTTTATATACAGTCAGACCTCTCTATAATCACAAGTTGGTCACGCCCTATTTTGGTGATTGTATAGAGGTGTGACTATAAATAAAATACCTTGTTATGGTCACATGACCAAAGGCCAATAAATAATATATTTGCGAATATTTGAAATACTATTAAAAAATTTAAAATGTTTGATAGTAAAAAATCTTTGATCCAGTGGCCCAATTTGAATAAAATGACAAGTATTTGACTCAATGAGAGAGTCTAAAATCGTCCAAATTTAGCTACAAAATGCTAAGATCATTAAGGATTTTTTATTTAGATATTAAATTTAATAAATTCTTAAATATGTGAAGTGAACAAACCTTAATGATCACAGGAGCCTGTGATTGGATTTTAGCGATCCTAGGCTCATTAGAATCATTTCATCGAGACAAACATTTTGGTAGTTGTTTCATCCAAATCGGACCTCTGCATCAAAAGTTATTTGTTGTCAAACCTTTAAGAATTTTAATAGAATATTTTAAATAAACATGAATATAAATATTGGCCAATCGATGTTATAATCTATATTTAGTCAAAATATGTGATTATAACGAGGTTTTTTTATTAATAAAATTGATGAAAGATCAAAATTTTTTTGTGATAGTGATTATAGGTGATTTGTGACTATAATGAGATTTTTTTACTATGTTTTAAGTCTGTCGCATAATATTGGGTGCTTATATAGAGGTGTGACTATATAGGGTGTGACTATAGAGAGGTCAGACTGTAATTCATACTAATTACTATGGTATGCAAGGGTTAGAAGAGATACTGTTATTTGGACAGTATTTTGTAAAGAGCCTTGGAGATTTGCAATTATGAAAGAGGCCACAATTAATAGTATATGAAGATACAGTTGTATTTCAGTAAAGGCTCACTACTTTACTTATCTTTATTTTAATAAACCAGATTCTTCTTTCTGTTTTTTATCAAGGGAAAAACCTTGAGTATTTATACATGTTTGTCCAATATAAATAAATACAATAATAAATAAAGAAATCAATATAATCGATATATTTAATATATGCTAATGCTAAATATAATAAATATAATAAAAATAATAAATATACTATATATATCTTAAATATCAGCTATATTAGAGGGAATTGCTATTCGCACCATGGATTTTTGCTATTCGCACCATGGTTACATAAGAATTTCTATTTTAGAATTATACACTTGTATTACACAAAGGCCCGGTGCATTGTTTTTGCAAAAATAATTTTTGGTTACACACCACTAATGTCGTATAATATTACACAAGTCTAATTTTGGTAACCTAACCTGGGTCGGCCAGCATTAAGCTTAATGATTGTGGGCACTATCATGATAATGCCCCAGCGGAGTTAGATATAATTCCAGCCCACCCTAACCCTAAATCTAGCCAATCACTGTATATATACTAGATACATATGTCCTAGATTTAGGGTTAAAGTGGGCCGGAATTATGTCTAACCCCGCCGGGGGCATTATCATGATAGTGCCACCAGCATTAAGCTTAATGCTAGCTGACCCAGGGTTAGGTTACCAAAATTAGACTTGTGTAACATTGCATGTCATTAGTGGTGTGTAACCAAAAATTATTTTTGCAGGTTAAATATTTGATGCACCTAAATTTCATAAGCAAAAACAATGCACTGAGCTTTTGTATAACATAAGTGCATATATTATTTTGAATTCTAAAAATAGAAAATCTTGTGTAACCATAATGTGAATAGCAAAAATCCATGGTGCAATAGCAATTCCCATATTAGATATGTAAATTATAACTGTCAAAACTGTCATGTCCCAAATGTCTAAAATATCAAATATGTCTGTGATTAACTCAAATATCTAGGATTAATCGAAATGTCCAATATTCAGTGTCATGAGTGGTACAGTATTGATCATTCAATAAGATTTGTATGCAGTATGATGTTTTGTAAAGACCAATCATTCAGTTTTGACTAACTTGGGCTAGAATGGTCCAATTATGATAATTTTAGCACCATTCGAAAGCTTGCATCAAGACAGTCACGATAGTGGTAGTTTGATCAAACGCTGATCACTGGATAAAAGTTATCGCCATTATACATTTCATATGTTTTTATAGATCTAACAACTCTCCTCTACTTAATTTGAGCTCCTGCGAATATTAGTCCATCAGGGCTTAATATTCTGCTTCTGGAAGTTCTTTTATTATTCTGAAAGTTGTCTTTGTTGTTCTTTGAAGTTGGTCTACCTCTAAGTTTTTAAAAAATATTATAAGTTTTAATAGCTGCCTTATAATAATATGCAGTTATTTTAAAATAAAAAAAATAAATTAAAAATAAATCAAATAAAATAAAAATAAAGTATTATATTATAAAAAAAAATTGTAGTGCAGATGATGCAATCATAACCTGTTGGCAGAGTTTACAGTACATTAGTAGGTATTGAACCTATAACTGCTAGCAATAGCTATATACTTTATACCACTCTTCTATAATAATTAATATAGGAAAAATTTTGATTGTACTATTTATAAGTATTTAAATTTGCTATTAAGCCCATAAGCATTAAGGGTAAAATTAAAGTTTGTGTAATATAAGAAGTAATAACAAGAGGAAAAAAATTCTTTTAACAAAAAAGAATATCAGCAATAACAACAATATTAACAATATCAATAATAATAATAGTAATAATAATAATAGTTCATAGATATCGAACAACACGCTCTCAAAGAAAAAATAGTTGTAATGCTTTGTTCAGAGTGGTTGATACACTTCAAAAAAAGAATAGAAGGTAAAATAGAATAATAATATTTATAATATAGTATAACATTAATAATAATATAATTTAATAGATTGTTAAAAGAAGTAAGGAGATTACAAAAAAGGATTTTAGAGTTAGAAGAAGAAATAGAAGAAAGAAAAATTTGTGCAGTAGAGGTGGTAACAGAAAATTGGTAGTGAGAGAAAAGATATTCGAAACTGATTATAGAAAGAAATAGATTAAGAGCTCATATAGAAGATTTTTAGAAAAATATATTGAGAGATACAAAAGTAGAAAAAAACAATTAGTTATTATATATATATATTTTTTTGTTGTTTTTCTTTTTCTTTATCTTTTTCTTTTTTTTTTTTTGTAAATTTTTTTTTCATATTTGAATAAAAATATTGTTTGTAAATAAGGAATTATAAATAATTAATAAGTTTCTAAATAATATCAAATAAAAAAAATTTTTAATTAATTTTTCAAATTGTATTAGTAAAAATTTTTTTTCGATATCTGTTGTATTTTTGGTTTTGATTAAAGTTCAATAAATGCAATATCTATTGTTGATTAGGATACTAACAACCTAATCTGAAATTTTTTTAATATCAGAATTAAAAGCTTTATAGTTCCAAAAAGTTAAATTCTTTAAACAATATTTTGAAAGTTATTTGACCCAATTGATTGTTATTAAATACTCAAATTTTAAAGTATTGTTATAAGAATAAGTATAGTAATATAAAGATATATACTCTATTCAAATACTCTAATTTTTTTTTAAAAATTCTTCTTATTTCATATCATATACAGTACTTATTAGACCTGCTAGTACTAGACTATATACATGTCTTATGATTCTTTAAAATTAATCTATTTCTTTTTCAATTCTATAGCATGCTTAACAATAATTCACATGCTATTGTTAGGCTAATTACAAGTTTTACTGCTATTTCAAGTATTTTTTTCAAATTTTGTTGTTGTTTTCCAATAGAGTAGAACATCTAACCTTTAGTTATTTTTACTCAAAAATAACAAACTAATAATAAGAGCTTTTAGTCAACTAAACTAACATAATTAAATTGTTTAATTGTTTGTTAAATGCTTAGTGCATTAATTGTTAGTATAAATTTTTCGTAGTTCTGACCTCATACCTTATATCAGTCATAATTATAGTAATAGTTATTATGTTACACCAAAAGATTATATATAATATTAAAAAAATTTTTTTAGAGCCCAAACTTAGAACTATCATTGTTTTGGAGTTGTTACTGATTCTTGTAGTCGACGTTCTAGGTGCATTCATACGTTTTCATCATTGTATATATTAAGATCCTTGCCAATTCAAGGTTTTTCAGCATCATTGTTCTTCAGTGTTAGATCTTTTCGACGTTAAAGTTTTCTTTTGCACTATTATTTGGGCATTTTTATGATTTTATTGTTGGCATAGATCTACATTACCAAAGTAGATACTATTTTTAATAAGTTTTCTTTTGTGTAGTTCTACTTTATTGTGTTTCAAATTTTTAACCAAGTAGTTCGTTCTTTCTTTTAGGTTTGCATTCTGGTAGTCATTAGTCATGCTGTTGATATAGTTTTTTCACTAGGTCTCTGTGTTAATGACTCAACAGAAGTTCTTGTTGTTCTAGATTTCTTTTCTAGGGTTTTACTTTTGTGTATATTGATTGTGCCTTTCAACAAAGCTTTTATGATTGTCAGTATAGTCTGTTTTTTTCTTTGATTGTCTTTTACTTTGGGGTCTTAACAGGTCTTGACGTTCATGGCCTTTTATATTAAGCCTTTGTTGGTATGAAGTTAGTCTTGTATCTCTATGTTGTTGGTGCTTGAAGTAGCCTTGGTTTTGGTTTTCTTTATTGGGGCCTATCTTGTTATTTGGTTGGAACTTTTTTTCTATTTCCTAGATGTCCTTAGTATATATAGTCTTGCTCGTATGTCTTGATGTAGGTATTTTCTTTCTTTTTTTTTTTTTTTGTAAAATATTTAATATTTTTATTATTTTACTAGCCATAGGACGTTTTCCTGGATTTGAATCTATTAGGAATTTCATAATTATTTCAAATAAAGAAATATCTAAAGCTTGAGTATATATTTAAGGAACTTGTCTTTGGTCTTCGACATAAAGTTTAGTAGGTTGGGGTATCCTATATTCTGGATGTCCTGGGTACGTCCTTTTCTTTCAACATATATAAAAAAAAATTTTTTTTTTGTTTAAGAATTTGTTGATATAGCTATATATATTGACAACAATTTTATTACTAGATATCTGAAAGTAACGAATATAAAGCAAACAATTTCATAAAAGAGTCTTCAACGAATTGGACTAGTTTTTAAGATCAGATAGTAGACCAGGATTTTGGGCAATTCCTCTATTTAACAATATAATTCCAAATTTTTACTTATTCCATTTGTAAATCATCTTATTTAATAAGTAATATTAGCACATTTTCTTTTTTTTTTTGTAAACTTGAAAAAAATTGGCTTCTTGAAAGAGAAATTATATATAGTCATATTTAAAATAAGTATGGGTTTTTTATCTTGTTTTAGCTAGACTATAGTGTTTAACTAATCCAAAGGTTTGCTTTATGACTTTGGACTGACTCTTCGATCAACTTTTTTTAGAGTTTTGATCGAAGATAAGAATCGATCAAATCTGATAAAACGGTTGTGATCTTGGTCATGCATATAGGAACAACAAATATTTTTTTTTAAAAAAAGGTCTTTGAGTATAGAATTCAGATTTAGTTTCTTTGTTCTATTAGAATTTTATTATTTTTCACTCAAAGTTTTGGAACATGCCATTTTTGCTTGATTTTTCATTTTTTTTATAATTATTCTAATTAATTCTTGTTTTTGGCCTTTGATAGAGTGAATTAGATTCATTGAATCAATTAGAAGCTAGTAACTTTTAAAAAATCTAGATTTTATTTGGTGTTTAAGATGCTAGAATTGGGAGTAATGTAATTGAGATTTCAGTGATCTTTGAATATTGGAAATTGGCTTCAAGATTTTGGTAGTTTCGTGATCTTGCAGGATTTCAAATTTTTAATGAATTCAGTTTTAACCTAGATTTCTATCTCTTTAGAGAAATGCTAGAGACTAGAGCAACTAATGCAAGGAGACACTTTATATAATTTACACTAATTACTGTAGTATGCAAGGATCAGAAGGAATACTGTTATTTGAGCAGTATTTTGTAAAGAGGCTTAGGGAATTTGCAATTATGAAAGAGGCCACAATTAATAGTATACAGTTGTATTTTAGTGAAGACACACTACTTCACTTATCCTTTATTCAATAAACCAGAGATTCTTCTCTCTGCTTTTTAGCAAAGGAAAAACCTTGAGTATTTATACATGTTTGTTCAATATAAATAAATACAATAAGAAATAAAGAAATCTATATAATCAATATATTTGATATATGCTATTGCTAAATATAAAGCATAGTAGAAGTTTATTTTGATTGGTTGTTAAAATACCCCAGAAAAAATGTAGATCATTCTCCAGATAAAGTATCGGCTATGCCCAGATGAAATTTTATTACTCGTGAAACTTTCTCAATATTTTCTAAAGCCACGTATTATAGTCTTACAATACATTAATTAGGGTTCATAACTATTCATATTTCACAATGTATACAATATTATTTTATTTCACAATAAGTAAAATATTTATTTTACAACAAATACTTAAGTTTCGCGACACAATCTGCTGAATAAAATAACATACATGAACAGTTCTAAACACTGCTACTATAAAAAGTATTTATAAACTACTTATAATCTAAATGTAATAAAAAGGTAGAGTTTGAAATATTAGTTTCGAATACGTATTACTTTTTACTTATAGAAAACAAAGTAGAACTACATAGTTGAGACAACTTTCACTTACTAATTGCTTATGTCGCCAAACACCTTCTGACCTTTTAAAACTTTTACTTCTCATTTAGTTTCTCAATTTTTTGCATCCTATTGCACCAGTTGTTAAAAAACAGTAAGTTTAAAGGTAAAAAATGATATATTAAGTCATCGTAGTAGTTACGTATTGCAGAAAAAAAATTTTATATATCGTGACTATCTTTACTTATTAAAGGTACTTTAAAAATTACAATTGACAATATAAAAAAAAGATCTTCACCAATCAAATTTATCCTTAATATAACCAATCAAAATGAACTTCCACTATGCTTAAATATAATGGTTATAATAAATATAATAAAGATAATAAATATACTACATATATCCTAAATATCAGCTATATTAGATATGTAAATTATAACTGTCAAAACTGTTATGTCCCAATGTCTAAAACGTCAGATATGCCTGTGATTAACTCAAATGTCTAGAATTAATCGAAATGTCTAATATTTGGTGTCACAAGTTGCGCAATATTGATCGTCCAATAAGATTTGGGCACAGTATGATGTTTTGTAAAAACCAATCATTCAGTTTTGACTAACCTGGGCTGGAATGGTCCAATTGTGATAATTTTGGTACCATTCAAAAGCTTGCATCGAGATGGTCATGATAGTGGTAGTTTTATTAAAATTGGATCACTAGGACAAGAGTTATTACTATTATATATTTCCTACATTTTTATGGATCTAACAACTCTCTTCTACTTAATTATGAGCTTTTGCAAATATTAGTCCACCAGGGCTTGATATTCAGCTTTAGGAAGTTCTTTTATTATTCTGAGAGCTGTCTTTGTAGTTTTTTGGAGTTGGTCTACCTTTAAGTCTTTAAAAATATTATAAGTTCTAATAGCTGCCTTATAATAATATGCAGTTTTTCTTCTTCTGCATACTCTCAACTCTTTAGGGGTTTCTGGCTCTTTTTGTAGTAATTCTCCTAGATAATAAATATATACTAGTTGTCTTTTTTTTCTACTAGATCCTATACTTAAAAGTTTGGTATATGTTTTTTTTACTCTAGTTATCAAAGGCATACTAGTATCACTAGGATATAGTATAGTTGAAACAACTTAAGGTTCAGTCTATAATATATCAGCAAGCACTGTTTGAAATCTATCTGACATGTTTGTAGAGGTAGAGGTGTAAAAATAGGAGCAGAGCGCCTTATATTGCAGTATTATTATTGTATTACTACATGTGGTTGCTATGATTGGCAGTGGTAGTGCTTTTTAGTAGATATACATTATAGGGTGTATTTACAATTTGTCCATCCATTTGGCGCAACTGATACACATCAGGGGCGACTTTTTTGTGTATAAAATAGGGTTCTAGCCATTTTGGCAATAATTTCCTATATTCTGTTTATTCTGTGCTAGGGCTATTAATCAGTCTGTCCAGTCTGTTCTGGTTAAAAGACCACATAGTCTTTTAAAAAACTGGACTGGACGCGGTTCAGGACAGACTAGGACTAAATAGAGCTAGACCAGATAGACCGATGATCAATATAATCTTTTTTGCTATAATAGTGAAATTAAGGGTAGAGTAAACATAGATCATTTTCATATGATCTACGTGGAATATTAGATTTTTATATAGTAAATAAAAAAATGCTTCTGATAAATTTTTTTAAGATCTTGACCAATTTGTATAAAATTTATATAATAGGTAGTTTTTAATAGTTTGTTTATAATAATGAAGTTGCACGATATCCATGGTTTTACAAAAAATTAACTTTACATATCTGATATGATTATATTTTTGTATTACGCTATATGATTTTTGTAGATTGTACAAAGAATTGATTGGTCAGATCATATGATGTTTACATGTAAATCATATAATATTATATAAATTAGTTATACAAAGCTGATCTACAATTAATTTTATATAAAATTGAAAATTTGTACACCCTAGCCTTAAGTTTGTTAGTATTAAGAATTACGATAAGCTTTTCAAATTAATAATATTTGCTTATATAATATTAATACATTTGATAATTTTAGTTATACATAAAGGGACTGCCTATTCCACCATGGTATTTTGAGGACCCGAATAATCTATGTGAGGTTATAGTTGAAAAATAGCTAATGAAGGGCCGTTTTTTAAAAAATGTTATATTTGAAAAGTAGGTATTGGAGAAAAAGGTTATATTTGAAGCCCGCTAAATGGCAAAATAGGTATATTTTAAAGAATGCTAATGGGGGTAATTTTTATAAATGTTATATTTGAAATGTGCTAATGAAATTCTGGGCTATAATAGTAATTCGGCAAGTAAAAAGGAGAGAGGAGTAAAAAAGAGAAAGGGGTAAAAGGGTGAGAGGGGTAAAAAAGTGAGAGAGGGTAAAAGAAAAAGAGGATAAAAATTGGTCAAAATGGTTTTTTTTTTTTTTTTTTT
>QKWP01001956.1:51246-97587 GCA_003550325.1 Gigaspora rosea
TTTTTTTTTTTTTTTTAGGGAATGTACTGTTTTTTTTAGAGACATTGTATTTCAAAAAAAGGTAAAGATAGGTAAAAGTTTGATCAATGTGTAAAATGTAGCTTATATATACTAAACCAAAACCGCTAACCAAAAAATTTTTACTATGATGCTCAAATATAACCTCACATAGATTATTCGGGGTTCTGTATTTTGCTATTTCCACTATAGTTACACAAAAAGGTACAATTTTTAGATTTTAATATAATATTGTATATTATAATTTTAATTTTAATTGGCCCACTTGATTTAGGATACCAAAACAAGACTTATGTAATGTTACATGACATTAATAGCGTATAACCAAAAATTATTTTTGCAAAGCAATGCACTAGGCTGGGCCTTTGTATAATGTACAAGCATATATTGTGTAACCAGTATATGTACTGTGATTGGATAATGTTTTGAACCTAGATTTAGGGTTAGGGTGGGCCGGAATTATATCTAACCCGCTGGGGCATTACCATGATAGTGCCCACCAGCATTAAGCTTAATGCCGGCTGACCCAACCAAAATAAGACTTGTATAATATTGCACAACATTAGTGGCGTGTAACCAAAAATTATTGTTGCAAAAACAATGTACTGGGCCTTTGTATTACATAAGTGCATAAATTATTTTGAATACTAAAAATAGAAAATCTTGTGTAACCATGGTGCAAATAGCAAATACCATGGTGGAAATAGTAACTCCTACATAAATTATGGATTAGAAAATAATATAGTATATTAATATAGCAAAATAGCTCATTTAATTACCTTCGTAAATATGAACATTATTGTTAAAATCAGTTAAAAAAATATTATGTCACTTTTAACTACTTAAGATTATTGAATAATATAATCATAATTGGGCATGCCAAATATTCAATCTTGTACTGATTCAAGACAAGAATTGTCTTAATATATGAAAAAATTAAAGTAAATCAACAAAATAATTTGATGTTACTTGCATAGAAAAAAAATATTATTAATAAAACATTGTTAGCATTTATATGTCTCAAATACTTAAAAATTTATAAACCTAATATATTTAATAAAAAAAAATATAAAAAATAAAGTATATAGGTTATTTCCGAGTTAAAATCAAAAAAAATTGAATCAGAAAAATGTTATAGCTTAAAAGTTTTATATATATTTTATAAGCACTATAAAATTATATATATATATAAAAAAAAACCTACTGCAAGAAAAAAATTTTGTAAAATTAAAATTTAGAATGATAAGTCTTTAGTAAACCAAGACCAAATTTAGTATGCAATGTTTTGGGTTGTAATCTTTAAATCCAGATGATCCACATTATACATAAATTCTTATCAATGTGTACCGATATTGAAAAAAACTGATAATCTATAATTTGACAATAATGGTACATTCATTACTTATATGCGGATTGAGCAGATTACACTTATTTCAGATTTGAACAATATACTATATTTGTATATAGCTGTTTTTGGATCATGAGTTTGAGGCAAGCTAATAGTTAATTTTAATCAAATGCAAATTATAATTTTAACATTAAAAATTCTCAGCTAAATTAATTATTAGCTTGTTTCAAACTTGTGTTCCAAAATAATGCCCATAGGCTTTATTTGGCAAATTGTAAATCAACTGATCATGCTATTGCTTTCATTAATAAATTCTGTATTTTATTAACTTTAACAATAGCCTGTTCTCATTATATATTAAACATAGCTTAATCTTGTTTAACAAACTAAGGGTTTGTAATTGAATTTTAACTAAAAACAATATTTTATAGTTGTTTCAAAATGCATATTATCAAGATAATATTTAGTTTATTTGATATTTACTATTAGGACTGACAGTTCTTTCAGTCCGTCCTAAAAAGGACTAGACCAGCCTGGTCCCTGGATAGACCAAAGGACCATTGGTCCAGACTGGACCGATTAACAGCTCTATTCCGTGCTGTATCATACAATAAAACTATTTCATTTTTTTGGAAAATTTGCCAAACCTTTTTATGCTTTTTATCCCAATAAAATTTTTGTTTTTGTTGGGCTTTGGTAATGTTCATTTTTGCTTTTATATGTGCTTTAGGTAGTTCTTCAACTATTCCAAATAACCTGTCTAACATGTTTTCTTCAAGTATCATTTCTTATATAAAAATAGAAAACTTGGCTTTACTTCCATAGATTAAATAGAAGGGAGTAAACTTGGTTGTTGCCTGTTTTGCAATACGGTAGGCAAATAATACAGAAGGGATTAAGGTATCTCATTTTTAATCTTTGGTAGCAAGTTTCGCTAAAGATTTGCAGAGTGTTCTAAAAGATGCTCAACTAATCCATTCGTTTGCAGATAGTACAAGAGATACTTAATCTGGAATTGTTGTACCAAGATATGTACAAGTTCATTTAGAAAATGTCTTTCTCTGTTAGAAATCAAATATGCGGGCATTTATGCCAACAAATAATATCTTCATAAATAAAATTGACTGCTTCTTGTGCATTTGCAGCTAGTACAGCTTTTGCTTCTGGCCATTTAGTTAAATAGTCAGTGGCTACGATAATAAACTTGTTCTCTTTGTAGTTTCTGAAAGAGGTCCCACATAGTCAATTTAGTTCGATAGAAAGGAGCTTCTACAGATATGGGTTTCAAAGGTCTAGAAGTATAATACTTTCCTCTTTTTTGACAATCATCACAGGATTGAACATAATTTTTAATATGTTTAAACATTTGGGGCAGTAATAGTTGTTTCGAATTTTATCAAACATTTTATCTGTTCCTAAATGAGCTCCAATTGGGTGATTGTGCATTAAGTAGAGAATAAGTTCTACTTCATGCTGTTGGATCACTCTTTGAAAATTTTTCTTGTTTTGTCTGTCTCTTTTATAAAGTTGATTGTTAACAACTATATGGGGTCTTTGCTAGGAAAACCACAGTTAGAGACTATTTAGATTTTGACAATAAAATTTGAAATTGCTAGCTATCTATTAAACCAATTTGAATAAACTTTTTTTTATTTTATAAAGCTTAAATAGCTTTATAAAATAAAAAAAAGTTTATTCAAATTGGATTAATAGATAGCTAGCAATTTCAAATTTTATTGTCAAAATCTAAATAGTCTCTAACTGTGGTTTTCCTAGCAAAAACCCCATATAATAATTGCTTTTTGAAATTAACTTGGTTTTTTAAATAGGACTAAAATTTTTAGGGGTTTGGGCAGTTTCTAAATAATGTTTTAAATATTGGTAATGAATGCTATCCATGATAAAAAAAAAACTATACTAAATAACTAAATAATTAATTTACAAGTGCTAGGACACTGACTATCTAGACTGGATTATGATTATTATCAGATTTAACTACTATAACTAATAAAGTTATTAGTAGTAGATAGTGGGGTTTACAACTTTTCATTAAGTAACATTGCAAAGATAATATTTAGAATAATTATTATACTTAAGTAAGTAGGTCTCACTAGGAGTTTCTAGTGGTGGTAACTACCAGAGAATTTGGTTGGTAGATAAAGGCATGGGTTCTGTGACAGTAGGCAGAGGTTCTGGTTCAGATTCTTTAGCTAGCTTAGGCTATTCTTTGCTTGCAGGTATATAGGCCAATCGTCAGTATAATGGCACCAGTCATTAAATATCTATTTTTTCTTCTAGGACCATATTTCATCATCATTAGGAGTCGATCAATAACTTTTAACTATTTCTTCAATAGGATAGCTTTTGATTGTTATCCAGAGTCGCAGTTCAACATAACAAGTAGAGCATACGTTACAGGAACTGTAAAGTTTATTTTCATACTAGCATTGGGCAGTAGGGCCTTTCCAATTTCTAGTAAGGCTTTTTCTATTCTTTTGGTATGGAATTGTTTACTAATATGTTCAATATAATACCAGATACAAAACTAATTATCATATTGTATTCCTTTAGATGAGAAGGTCATTTGCTTATAAGGTCGAATGCTGTTGAGAAGCATAGGGGATAGTTTATTATGTAATGTCTATTTAACAATTGTCAGATTCTGTTTTGTTTGAGCACCTTTTTGAATCTTAAGTGCTTTTTCTTCAAATTCTAATATAATTTGTTTTCTTTTTGATTATATTTAATCTCCATTTTCGAGCATCTTTATATTTCTTGAATTTACTTATATAATCTGCTTTAAGAGTGTTCATTGTATCATTGAATTCTGTATGACTTCGTTAATTAAAGAAGGTAATAGTATCTGCTTTATATACTTCTTATTGACAAAACAGTTCTATTTCTTCTATTAGCAATATATAGGTAATTGGTTAGATCTCTGCTTTAGAAAGAGATTTAATATTACTCCAAGTGTTCTCTAAATAGAGATCTTCAATGGTAGAATTGATTACATCTTCATAAGGTTCCTCTATAGAGATAGTAAATAGCTTTATAGAATCAGTTTTTTCTTGTATGGAGGTTTCTTCATAGCAGACAGCTAGCTTTCAAATAGGTATCTGCTTTAGAGCATTCCAGATTCTATAGTCAGTATAGCATTGCTTACACCAACTATTTGCTCTGTACAAAATGTTTTGCACTAATATTGGGCATCTAGGCCACACTAGTTAAGTATAAATTTACTTTTTTCTTTTTTTCTAGTTCTGAATTTTGTACTTAAGAACTAAATATAGCTCCAATTATATTTTGGAATATTGTCAAAGGTGAACCCATTAGAAGTGTATTGGAAGTTCTAAAATGGTTACAGGTTATATTTAGCAACTAAGGGAAGTTGGGGTTTCATTGTTTTCTATACTTGGTTGTGGATATAATCTCCAAGAAAGTTGGCTTCACAACAGGTAATTCGTTTTTCAGATGATGAGAGTGGTAAGTTCTCCAAGAGCTTGTACTTTCTATTTGCATTACTTCCTCTTTTAGAGCAACAGTGTTTTTCTATATAGCAGCTTGAAAAGCTTCTTGTTTGGAGAGTAGATTTTCTTCTTCTTCAATTTCTATTATATTAACATCTTCCTCGTACATTTGCGAAAGTGTATTAGTATTAGTATGCTTTCTTTCAGGATGATATATAATAGTAAAATTATAAGGCTCAAGCCTTATAATCCAACAGGTGCATTTTTCTTTCAAGGCAGTAGTTCTCAACTATTTCAGAGCTACATAGTCAGTCACTAGATAAAATAACTTGGCTCTTAGGTATTGGTGAAAATGCTCAATAGCCCACATGACTGCAAGGCATTCTAACTTAGTGGTTGAGTAGTTATGTTCTGCCTTGGTTAAACTTCTGCTAGTATAAGCAACTACATATTCTCTTTTATTAATATCTATTTGAGCAAGTACTGCTTCTAGTTCTGAATTAGATGTGTCAGTATGGATGTAGAAAAGTTCTTTGAAGTCAGAGTAGTAAAGGATTGGTGCAGAGATTAAATATTCTTTCAGAGTATTGAAAGCTTTATTTTGGTCAGTAGTCTAGATATAGAGTTCACCTTTTTGCAACAACTGGTTCAGAGGTTTGGCAATTTTTGAAAATCCTTTAATAAATTTTCTATAATAAGATGCTAGTCCCAAAAAGCTTCTTATTTGATGCACAGTTGTAGAGATAGGAAAATTTCAATATTTCTTCATCAGGTGTGATTTCTTCCCTGCTTACAATATGTTCTAGAAATTTAATTTGTTCTAGAAAAAAGAAGCATTTTTCCAAGTTGAGTCTAAGGTTTGCTTCTCTTAACACATTGAAAATGGTTTGGAGGTGGTAAATATGTTCTTCAAAAGTTTTTGAATAGATGGTAATATTATCTAAATAGACAACTACAAATTGATTTTTGAAAGGGTAAAGTAATTGATCCATTAACCTTTGGAGGGTGGCAGGGCATTACAGAGTCCGAAAGGCATAACGTTAAACTCATAGGTTCCAAATTTGGTAATAAATGCAGTTTTCTTTTTGTCTTCTTCTTGCACAGCTACTTGCTAGTAACCGCTTGCTAGATCAAGACTTGTAAACCATTGAAATATAGTTTATAAATCAAGACTTGTGAACTATTGGGCTTCTTCAAATACAGTTAATATTTTATCAATGTTTGTTAAAGAATAAACATCCTTTTCAGTAATGGCATTAAGTTTTTTGTAGTCAATACAGATTCTTTTTTTCTCTTTCTTTTTAGGTACTAGTCTGACAGAAGAAAACTAAGGACTAATAGATTCTCTAATAACTTCTTGCTATTCTATAGCGCAAATTTCATTTTCAAGGAAAGCTTGTTCATCAGAAGCAACCTGGTATGCTCTTGGTTTAAGTTTTCTCTAGCTCCATAGTTTGTTCTTCTTTAGATATATTTTGTACAAATATATTCCAATTGTTCATTAATGTTTCTCTTGCTTTTATAATCTCATTGTTTAGTTAGGGTTTTGCTCATATTAGGGATGATAGGATCTTTTTCTTATTTCAACAGTTATAACTCCTGTTAGGTAAGTAGCAGGTTCTTTTCTTGAATAAGATCTTTCCAAGAGTTTTCATACAATTCTTCTTCAAAAAAGTTATCAAAAAAGGCAGTTGAACTATTATCAGAAAGATAAGCTTCTTTAGACATAAAGGTTTCTTTCTTTTCATCCTCCAATTCACAATTCAGCCATTATTATCAAATTCATCACTAATATCAGCTAGTTTTGATTTAGTGGCATGAGTAGTATTAATAGTAGCTTGTTTTTCAAGGTATTGGATATGTAGAATATGAGCACCAAAGTCAAGTTTAGTTTAAGATTTGTTAAACCAATCAGTCTCCGATAAAAGGGTCTTATCAGATAATTCAATTACTTTTAGATTGATAGGGATAGCAATATCTTGTAAGGCAATTTTAACATTGTCAATAATTCCTAGAGCTTTTGCTCTGTTTTTATTTGCATAATTACAATAGTTTTGGAGTCTTGATCAAGTTATAGTCTTAATTTTTCTATTAATTTCTGGTAATAATACTTACTGCAGCACCAGAGTCGAGTATAGCTACAACAGATTTTCTTTTAATTTGTATATGGCACCTCATTGCTACAGTTTTTTTATTTCTTTTAGGCTCAACATGGTTAGCCTTAGTAGTTGTAATTTTTCGCTTTAGGGCCTGGGGCAAAGTCTTCTGCTGGATAGATAGTTGAAGTGCTTGTCCAATAGTCATACTTACTTTGGTATTCAAAAAATAATATTATAGTGTTCAAGCTCTTTGATAACAGATGGTAGCCGTTTAACAGGAATTCATTTTGTAGGATTTGCAATTTTTGTCAAAGTATTGATTTCAATAGGTTTAGGTTTAGGACTGAAATTTTGTGAAGTAGTAATAGTTCTATTACATAGGTTTTTTTTTTTTTTGGATTCTGATAACTTTTGCTTTTCTTTTTGTTCTTTGCAGTTAGTGCCGTAGGGAGAAGCTCAAGGTGAGTAGGTAATATAAACTTCATTCTCCCAGTAGTCATCATTTTCAATTTCAACTATATTAATATTTCTTCTTTTTACAAATTGAGGTTTACTCATTTGGCTCCATTGTTCATAAGTGGTTCTTTTTTCTGACATACAATCTTTAGCAGCATGTTCATATTCTCCACAGATATAACATTTGTATTTGTTTTTCTGGGTTGGTAGGCTTGGCTCCGGTTGGGCCTAATTTGGGTAGTTGGTTAAAATATGAAGACTTGGTAGCCTCAGTTTGGGCGAATAGAGTAAATGCAATAGTGGCATAATTAAGAGTCATTTGTTGCATTTGCTTGGTCAAATTTTCAATATTCTTTTCATAGCTAGCCAAATTGATTTTTTTAGGTTGAGCATTGTTAGCAAAATCTTTGCCCTGTTCATGGTATTGTACCAGAGTATAAAGCACAGCTAAATCAACTGGATTATGCATAGAAAGCATAGGAAGCAAGTCTGTGCATAATTCTTTTTTGAAATAGAGTAAAATCCAAACAGCATCAGTAATTTCACTTCTTTTAATCAAGCAATTAAATCTGCTATAGTAGGCTTCCACAAGTTCATCAGGTCCTTGTTTGATAGTATCCAACTTCTTTAACTACTTGTTTTTCAATGTTGGGTACAAAAAATTTTTTTGAATTTATCAGTATTAGCTGTTTATAGATTGCCCCAATTTGGATTACCAGTAGTGGTTTGGGTACATAGAAAGTTTGTTGCCACTCATCAGCCACTCTATGCAAGAAAGCAGGTAAAACTTTTCTTTTTAGTGAAGAATTCTATTTGTTTGCCGATGCAGCTTTTTCAAAGCTCTCAATCCAAGTATAAGGGTCTTGCTCAAGGAAAGGATCAATTTTAAGTAAAATAGAGCCAGTGGTATTGGCCTTAAGATAGTTCAAAATCTCATTATTGGTTGCCATAGTTAATGTTTTTGTTAATGGTTTTACAGCAGAAGTTGATATAGATAAAAAGGAATTGAAGTAGATTTAAAGTAGAAAGATTAATGCCAAATAAGGTAATTCAGAAAGTGGGTTATGAATTAAGGTTAATGCATATTAAAATTTAGGGTGTTCCAGGAGTAATTTGTTGAAAAATGTCCTCAATAGGCTCCCTAATAGCAAGCTCTTTGTCTGTTAAATTTAAAGGGTTCTTTTCAAAATAATTGGTATATATAGCAGTAAAGGCAATAAAATGAATAATATCAATTATATTGCTAGGGGAAATTCGATATTTAATACTATAGATTATCTTAAAGATGGTATTTTTATGTTTAGTTAAGTTAAATTCTTTATAAATAAGTGCAAGGTTATTGAAATATTCTAAGGATTTCCCAGTAAAATTAGTAACAGGAAATTTTTCTTTGTACCAACTAGCAAAGTTGTAAAAAAATGTAGGTATAGTATTAGTAAAAGGATAACAAATTTTACAAGAATCTTCTTTCTTTTCAGTAAGGAGTTGACATGTATGCAGGAATTGATGTTGAACTATTTTAGATAAGTACTCTCCAAAATCAAAATTCATTCACTAGTGTGTTATCTTATTTGAAGCTGTTTGTCACAATACAAACACTTATGCTTTCACTTCAAATGATTAAGTTCTTCAAATATTTAGGTGGCTGTAGCACTTCAGCGTTGCATTTCTCTACTATAATATGCTTAGTAGAAAAGTTTCGTATGGTCTCCTTTATATACCTTCCAAATTTCACGTAGGTAGCTTCAAAATTCGTCTCAGATTGCTTCAATTTGTGAATAGTTCTTACTGATATTTTCTTTCTTTTTAGAGTTGGTGAATCTCATAGTTACCACCAATTTGTCAACCTAGATTTCTACCTCTTTGAGAAATGCTAGAGACTAAAGCGACTAATGCAGAGAGACACTTTATGTAATGTTACAAGCGACTATAACCTTCAATATAGTACTTGCAACACAGCACACAGCGACAGGGAACTTGTAAGGGTCAGAGAAGATATGAAGCAGTGTGGAAGTGGAATATTACTTTACTAGAGCGGTTCAATATATATTCATTAAATGACAAGGGTATATTTATTAATCAAAGATATATTTTATTTATTTAGATAATAATATGCAAGAGATATAACTATGTTTAGGTGTTAGAGAGAGGAGGAGGAAAATCTGAGTCTAATGTGCAGAAGGGGAGAAAACTAGGGTTTATATATCTTTTTACAGCTATCAGTTACTATAGTATGAAATGGCAGAAATGGTAGAAATGGTAGAAATGGTAGAAATGGTAGAAATGGTAGAAATGGTATAAATGGTAGAAAGGTAGAAATGGTAGAAATAGTTAACCATGTTACTCGTACTTCTAACTATGCCATATATAGTTAATAATATAAAATAATATAATGTAATATAAAATAATAATACAATAAAATAATATAATGAAATATAACTAAATTAATATTAGAAAATACATTCAAGAAACTAATACTAAAACTTGTTCTATAACATTTCCGACCCCTTTAAGAATGAGCACAGTGAATTCTAATTTCATCCAAGAGCGTAGAGAATTTTTCTTTACTTAATTTTTCCAAGTTAGTATAAGTTATGTCTGTAGTGGAGTAGAGAGTAGACAATCCACAAATTTGGAGTAGTTGGAAAATTTAGTTGGCACATTTCCATACTCTTGAAGCTCGTCAAGATTCTAAGCTTTCTTTTAGAGTGTTCCATAACTTTTGGGTCTTTTTCTTGGTCTTGTTATTTATCTTTAGTTGTTCCAGATAATAACAGGCTTCAAGGATTCTAACTTGGGGTTCTCTATGTTTTTCTCAGCTTTCTGTTCTGAGTTGAGTGAGTATGTCTTGTAACTTTTCTAAGTCAGTATTTCCAATTAAAGGATCTCTTCGAACACATGTTCTATCTATTGTCTCTGTTAAGTCATCAATCAGTTTGTCTAAGGTGGTCTTTTCTGGTTCTTTTTGGTTATCATTTTCTGGTTCTGAAGAGATTACTATGTTTTTCTCAATGGTCTCTGAAAGAGGGTTAGTTGTACTATCTTCTGATTCTAATTCCAAATTTTCTTGAGTAGGTTCTGTTGAGTAAATATAGTTCTCAAGATTTGGTTCAGGTAAAGGATCATTCTGGATCTGGGTTTCATTTTCTGTAGGAAATTGTAGCGAGAGCAAAATTTCATTTCCATTAGTTATAATAACATTATTCAGAGTAATACTTAAACTATGATTTTGTGATAAGGGGTCTAAATTCCAATGCTTAATAAATTCAGCAAGGGTAATTAAGGTTTGGGGTTGGAGTGTTAAAGTTTCCATAAAGAAAATTAAAGTTTTGTTCTTTGAGAGAAAAAGGAAAAGGAGAAATATTTTTAGAAATTGTAACATTGAAATAAGGGTGGCAAATCTAATAATAAAAATATTGTTGTACATAGTAAATAAAAATAAGACTAGATAATTGTTTTGCAATGTCTATTATGTTCGTAACGGCTATCATGTGATCAAAAATTCGTAACGTAGATCATGTGACCAAAAATCTTCTTACTAATCAAAAATGCCATCAAGTCGATTTGCGCGTTCCGGTGACGTTTTTGTACTATGATAAGCTTAGTAGAAAAGATAAGGAATCATCTGTTGGGTATAAAATCAAAATTTCAGCTCGAACGGAGCAATTTTGATCGACTTTACTTAGTAGCAAACGTTCCACAAATATAAAATCTGATTTCTATATATTATTCTTACTTCTAATTTTTAAATAAAATGGGGGTGACTTAAAAAAAATTGTTTGTTGTACACTATAAATTAAGGGGTTTCCATCTGTTTTAAGAATTTCTCTCCAGAAATTCTAAATGACAATCATAGGTTGCCAATCTTGTTTCTCGTAGTACTTAACAAGACAATTACTATTGTAATAATGTTTTTCCATCTGTTGTACACAGTTTATAGGCGCCATTATTTAATTTTTCCTTAATAATAAATGGTTCTATTCTTTTCTCTTCAAATTTTGCAGAGCGAGAGGCTTCAATGTCTTTTCTTTGTACCCAAACTTTGTCACCAATTTCAAATTCTTCTTTTTGTATTCTTGAGTCAAATCTAACTCCTGTTTCTTTTGGGATTTAATTGTATTCTCTCTGGCAGCATTATGTTGGTATGGTAATTCTTCTATTAATTCAAAGGCTCTTTGTAATATACTGTTTTCTAATGATATTTCTTTATCTGAGTCAACTGGGTCTATAAAAATAAAAGTTTCAATGGGTAGGATAGCTTGTCTACCATATACTAAGTGGAAAGGGGTGTATCTAGTAGTTGTATGTCTTTTGGTTCTGTATGCAAACAGTACAGCAGATATGTTCAGGTCCCAATCTTCAATATTTTCTGTGACTTTGCAAGAGGATTGCAGAGTGTTCTATTTAATCTTTCAACCATTCCATTGGTCTGTGGATAGTAAGGTGAGGAGAATATGTACTTTATTAAAAATTTTTACACAATATTCTAACAACTTCACTAGTGAAATTCTTTCCATTATCAGAAAGAATAATTTTGGGACTCCATGTCTGCAAACAATTTCTTCAAAGATGAACTTTGCTAGGGTTTCTGCACCTGCATCTGGCACAGCTTTAGCTTCAGGCCAGCGAGTAAGATAATCAGTTCAACAATAATATAGCAATTGTTGCAAGCAGTTATTGGTAAAGGCCCTACTAGGTCTATGCCTATTCTTTCAAAGTCTCTTCCAACTTGAATAGGGTGGAGAGGTTCTTTTCTTTTACTTTTGCCTCGTTTTTGTCAGACTTCACATGAGCGAACATAATTTTGAACATTCTTGTACATTTGGTCCCAATAGTAGCATTCAGATATTTTATAATACATAGCATCTGTTTCTAAATGTCCAGCGGTAGGATGACTATGCATCATATATAAAATTGGTTCAACTTCAGTTCATTTGATTACTCTAATAGGTTTGTCTGGGTCTTTTCGATTCTTTTTATACAATAATTTGTCCTTTACTCTATAATGTCTAGATTGATTAATAATTGTCTGTTTTTCATTGTTCATTAAATTAGAGGGGAGTGTGTCTGTTTCTAGATATTCTACTAAATTTTGGTATTGGTCCAAGTTCATATAATAGCAGTAGTAGAGGAGTGTGTCTCAGTCAGTAATCGAGAAAGGGCATCAACATTCAAATGGATTCTTCCAGGTTTATGTACAATTGTGAAATGATACGGTTGGAGTTTCATTATCCATCGGTCTAGTCGTCCTTTTGGTTGTGAGGATTTTAACCATTTGAGAGCAGAATGGTTGGTAACCAGTGTGAAGTGACTTGTACCAAAATATTTGTGAAAATGTTCAATGGCACATACTATAGCAGCACATTCTAATTCAGTTGCTCTATAGTTCATTTCTTCTCTTTTTAGACTTTTACTAGCGTAAGCAATTGGGTGTTCCTTTTTATCATTCAATATTTGACTTAAAGTGGCTCCAAATCTGGTATAGGAAGCATCAGTGGCTAGAATAAATTCTCTTTTGTAGTCTGGGTAGATAAGAATGGGGCAGTGGTAAGTCAGTGCTTGAGTTCATTAAAGGCTTTTTGACATTGGTCATTCCATTCATAAACATTGTCCTTATGCAGCAATTGATTAAGAGGATAGGCAATAGAGGAAAAGTGTTTTATGAACTATCAGTAATATCCAGCAAGACCTAAAAATGAATGTAGCTGGGTAACACTTTTCAGAAGTTGGATTTTCTGAACAGCAATTATTTTGTCTGGGTCTGGAGAGGTTCTTTTTTCTTCTATTATGTGTCCTAGAAAAGGTAGGCGTTTCATCCAAAAATTATATTTTTCAATATTTAACTTAAATCCTGCTTTATGTATTCTAGTGAATACTTCTCTTAGATGTTTAATATGGTCATCAAATGTTCATGAGAAGACATTGGTATCATCCAGGTATACTACTACATATTTGTAAGCTATGCTTTTGTAAACTTTATTCATAAGATGTTGAAAGGTAGCAGGGGCATTGCACAATCCAAAGGGCATGACATTGAACTTATAGGTTCCATATCTAGTGATGAAAGCAGTTTTCTCTCTATCTTCTGGGTGTACTTTTACTTGCCAGTACCCACTTATAAGATCAAGGGTGGAAAAATAGGTAGCTCCAGCAAGTGAGTCAAGCATTTCATCTATTCGGGGCAAGGGGTATTGGTCCTTTTTGGTTACAGCATTTAGTTTTCTGTAATCTACACAAAATCTTTTCTTTTTATTTTTCTTTGTTACCAATACAACAGGAGAGGCCCACGGGCTAGAGAACTCTTTTATTAACTTGTTATCCAATATTCGTTGTACCTCTTCATTAATAAAGTTTTGCTTGGTAAGAGGCACCATATAAGATCAAGATCTGACAGGGGTACATTATCAGTAAAAATTCTATGGGTCACTAGGTCAGTTCTACCTAGTTGGGTCATATCTTTTGCAAAGAGATCAGCAAATTCAAGAAGCAGTTGTCGAAATTGGGCTCCTTGGTGAGTAATTAAGGGTCCTACTTTTGGTTTTATTTCCTGAGTCACAGTATAAATTTCTCGAATAATTCTGGGTCTAGAATTGTCTGTGTCTTCGAGTAGTTTTTGATCTTGCTCATGATGACTCAAAAATTTTGAGCATTACCATTATTAAGATTGGATACAGGAGCAGCAGAGGAAGAGGATTCATTATACAAGTCTCTGAGCCGAGTGTGGAAGGTTTCAAAGTAACTAACGCGGGCTTGTAGTTCCCTTATAGTCTAGTTCTGGTGTTCAAACATTTTAGCTTGTTCCTGTAGCAAAGCAATAATTTGAGCCTGCTGTTTAATCTGTTTCTGAAGGAGAGAGACTAGGTCTGTGGTTCTAAAATTGCTATTGCAGTTTTTATAGGTGCAGCAACAGGTGATCCTGGTGTTGGAAAGGTTGGAGGAGACAGAACTTCTGGGTCTGGAGGAGGGTAAAGTGCTTCATAACATTCCTCACAATAGGAGTCAAATTGTTCTAACTCAGTGTTCTTTCTGGCCATAATATATTCCTTACAAAGTCCAATGGTTCCTTGGAAATTTCTTTGTAAGTTTTTCATAGCTTTCCTTTAATCAAAGTCTGGATGACTAGTGTCAAAAGATTCTTTTAAAATTCTTTGTAAAGTTTCTTCTTCAGTTTCACTCAATTGTACTTGGGAGGCTCTCATGATAACATTGACTTCATTATAGGTATAGTCCTGGTTGGATAGGTCAGCTATTTGGGGTTCAAGAGCATGAGCAAGGTCTTCATTACTTTCTCCAATCTGTATTTTGGCTAGTCGATAAATTCGGCTTTGGTTAAGGTCATATGCATGCCCAGCATTTCTAGTAGATTCTGTATAGTGGCTTACTCGAGTCCATAGGTTGTAATTGGGATTCCATTCCACATCCTTGGCGGCTTTATAAGCATACAAGCATTCAAGGTTGGGCTTGAGAATTTGCAATTATGAAAGCAGCTATAATAAATAGTATATAAAGATACCAAGAATTGTATTAGTGTATTTTAGTGAAGACAGCATACTCAAATCCACAGGTTGTACTTTGAGGGTCATCTCAGTCCAAACCTTAGTAAAAATCAATTCAGCATTCTTTGCAAACTAAGGTTTGCTCCAAGGGTCTGATATCTTTTGGTTTCTGAGGTACTTTGCATTTGTAGTGTTATCCTATATCCACTTCTTCAAAGATATTAGGTAACTAGAGCGATATTAGACAGTGAACACTTTGTGTAACCTCACTTTGTTACTGTGATATATCTAAGTCGGAAGGCGTTTTTTAATAAAACTTAACAAAGAAGATTTAAGGCAATTTGCAATTACGAAAGAGGCTACAATTAGAAGTATATGAGGATACTAATAATTGTTTAATTTGTGTAGTTAATAGTTGTTTTTATTAGTGAAAGAGTATGAAGACTCGATGTTGAACTTGGGGTCCACATCGGCCGCTTTTATACATTTTTGTTTTTCACAAATGTAACGGACTATATCTATTACATGTGCAATAAATGCTATATCTATTACTAATAAAATATATAGTATAAATGATATAAATGTAATATATGAAATAAATGATATATGTGTTATAAATAAAATATAGAGTATATATGCTATAAATATGACATGTTTTATAAATGCCATATATGCGTTTTGGCGCGCAGTAGATCGCCTAGCCAATCAAATTGTAGATCTGATACTTGATCATCTATTGGTTCCGATCTTGGTAACCAATGGTCGTACAGTGATGATCTATAGCTCATTCGAACCGTCTCATTGAGCTGAGTCGAATGGTGGTTGTTTCATCGAATTTTAATCACTGGATCGAGAGTTATGCCCGTTTTTGTGTAATTTTTATAGGTCAACAGTAGCAATGGTTAATCTTTAGTCTAAGTAGTGAGATAAGTGAAGGTTATTTACTTTTTGGAGTTGACAACTACATTAATATCTTTGGTTTTCAAAGATCTGGGTCATTTGGGGAAGTTAGCTTTAATGTGTCCATATTGTTCACACTGATAACAGTAATTATTGGGCAGTCCTTATACAGGTGTCCAGATTGAGAGTAGGTTTTGCAAATATTTTGTTTAGGGGCTTGCTTAGGCAGTATGCAGCAAGATGTCCATAATAATGACAATGATAACATTTATTAATAGAACAGTCAGAATAAAAGTAGTTGTAGGAATAGCAGCATCTGCATTTTTGGTTAGTGAAAGATGCACTAGATCTGGGTCTACAGGTAACAGTCATCTAATTGTTAGGTGCTGTTTCTAACACCTAGGCTTCTTTTGGGCTGAGATATTCCTGTTCAAACTTTTCTAATTTTCTTTTATCAGTGATAGTAGATTGGGTAGGCAAATGTTGGTTGTGTTCATAGATGTTAGGTACATGAATCTTCTTTTTGTTCTACTTAAGCATATAGGCTTTATTTTTCTAACTGTAACTTGCATCTACTTTTTGTAACCAGTCATTACTTAAAAGTAATAGAAAGAGGTAGTGTAGTGTTCATTACTTTGATATTCAAAGGGATAGTAGTTTCTTTAATTTCAATAGGCAGATTTTTAATTATACCTAAAGGTTAAACAGAGGATCCAGCAGCAGATACAATAAGGTTATTAGAAAGGGCTTCAATCTTTAACCCAAGTTGCTTTACAACTTGGTAGAAAATTATGCTAATAGCAGCACCACTATCAATTATACTGTAGTATGCTAGGGCTTTCTATTAAGTTTGATATTGCACTTAACGGAGTAGTATAGGTAGATATTTGGGTTGGGTAGCTTTGGATTTTTTAATCAAATAGTTAGCAAGAGCAGTTTTAATAGATTCATTAACCAAGAAGATTTCAAATTGTTCATATGTATAGTTATTGGAAGTGTCAAGAGTATAAATATTATAGTAAAAGATTGATTTTGAGATTTGGATCAATTAGAAGAGCAATAGCTTCAGTTATCTCAGTATCTGTTACAGGACTAACTTTTACTTCTGAATTGGTCATCTCCAAAGCTTCTATTTCTGGATCTAGATCTATCATAGGTTTAATTATTTCTAGAGGAGTAATTAATACTTCTACTACAGAATTGGTATCTTTGGTAATCCCTTTTATTGTTCTGGTATCGAGCATGACAATTTCAAATAAAATGTTCTACAATAATAACAAGTGGCATTTCTAGTATTGGGTTAGGGCTGGTCCTTACCTTGATCTGTATAATAGGCAGAGATAATAGGAGGAATAGCTTGCTTTTTAGTGAGATTGATACTAAGCTTAACAATTTGTTCTGTTATACAGTCAATTGCTTGATTAATATTATCATTTGTATTATAGTCAAAGATCATCATTTATTCTATTTTCTATTTTTTTGCTTCCATAATAGCAGCATTCAAGTCAGTAGGTTCAGCAGCTTGAACATTATAGTGTATTTATCCTGAATAAAGAATTGAATCATAACAGTAGCAGGAAAAATAAATGTAGCAGATGCATTGCATAATCCAAAGGGCATTTTGTTGAATTCATATATTTCTTGTCTAGTGATAAAGCAGTTTTCTTTTTGTCTTTTTCTTTTATAGTATCTTGCCAATATCCACTAGCTAGATCCAAACTAGTAAACCATTGGGCTCTTTCGAAGACAGAAAATTTTATTGATATCAGGAAAGAATAAACATCTTTTTCTGTGACTGTATTCAACTTGCGATAGTCAATATAACGATTCTTTTTTCCATTCTTTTTGGGTATAATAAACACAGATGAAGACTATTGGGCTACATGATTCTCTAATAATTCTTCGTTTCTCCATTTCTTTAATTTATTTTTAAGAAATTCTTGGTCATCTGAAGAAGCTCTATAAGCTTGTTGCTTAATGAAGCTAGCATTTGGAGTGTAGATTTCATAACAGACTTCAGTTGTTTGTCCAAGCTCTAAGGTTTGACCTTCTTCTGAAATATTCTCTGCTAAGATATAGTAGTTGTTAAGAAGAATTTTTTCTGCAAAGTTCTTTTTAGAGTTAGTCAAAGAAGTATTAGTTTGTAAAGTAGAAGGTGGAACTTCAACTTTAGTAGTTAATGCAATGTAAGCTGCTGGGTTCTTTTTACTGATAACTTCAGTCCAGGAGTTGTAGAATAAATCTTCATCTTCAAGACCTCCCTCTTCAGTATAGTATATTTCTATTTCTTCATTTTGCTCATTTTATCTATCTATTCATCCTTATTAGTAAACTCTTCAAATTCATCAGGTACTGGTTCTCCACTCACATAGGTTGTGTAGATAGTAGCTCTTTTCTCCAAGTAGAGAATTTTTAAGGTATGGTTGTCAAAATCAAGATTTGCTCTAGATTTGTTGAACCAGTTAGTTTCTAACAAAAGTGTTTCATCTTTGAATTCGATTACTTGCAGATCAATAGAAATGATAATGTCCTGGAGAGTAATTTTTACATCATTAATAGAACCTAATGCTTTTCTCTTGCTCTATAAGCAGTAATGACAATAGTTTTGGAGTTAATTTAGTAGTGATAATGCTAATGGTAGCACCAGAATCAAGAATGGCAACTACTGGTTGTCCTCTAATGTTAACATAGTATCTCATTGCTACAGTCTTTCATTGGGTCCTAATTCTACATGGTTAGCTTCAGTAACAGGTGCATTGTTTCTCTTCAAGGTTTGGGGAGATATTTATATTGGTTAGGATATTGAAGCAACTGTCCATAAGTAGCTTGGGCTGGTCTGTTCAAGAGAACTTTAGAGATATCATAGGGTTCCAATTGGTCAATTACTGAAGAGAGTTTTTGAATCCTTTTCCTGATAGGTTTTACAGGTTTAGGGTGTTCAATGGCTCTTCTACCATGTTCTCAAATTCAAGTTCTTCCACATGAACAGTTCTGTTCCTTAATTTTATTTTCTTCTGGAATTCTGATTTCTTTTGAATTTCTTTTTGTGCTTCTTTTTGTACTTTTCTATTAATGTTATAGGGCTTAGGGCGAGGGGCACAGGTAACATATATTTTCTCTTCCTCGGAGTAGTCTTCCTCTGCAACAGCATAATGAATCCTTTGCATGGTTTGATTTTGATTAGTTATTTGGTAACATTGTTTCTTGGTAGGTAAATGTTCAGACATGCAATCCCTTGCAAAATGTCCCTTTTCCATTTGATCACATCCTCGTAATCTGTAGCTTTACGTTGAAATTCTTTAATGCAATCATTATCGTTATTTCCACTTGTCCATTTTTGTGCCATTTTATGAGGGTCACATGTCTGGCACCAGGCTGATGATGTGTTATATCGATTACTTTGCACATATTCCATTAAGTCCGTCTCTCTTATGACCAAAATCATCAAATACTAACTTATATTCATTTGTTGAATTAGCCCATAAACTTCAAGTTGATTATTTTTTAATCATGAATAGTTTTTAAACTTGTATAATTCATAATATACATAATATTTAAATAAATTTGTGTAAAGTAAATTATGGATCAAATTTTAGCTTACTTCATTTAAGAAGTCTAATAGATTTTGAGGTCTAAGCAATATTTTAGGTTCTACTCTATATGATGGCACACGTAAACATCTGTATGTTTTATTATATGAAATTGAAATTGATCGCATGCCATCTAACCAGGTATCTGAAAATCCATCATCAATCTCTTGAATATTTCTTAATCTATCAAATAGAATCCACTCAATCACACTCTCGTAATCTGTAGCATTAAGTTGAAATTCTTTAATACAATCACCAATATCTTTATTTCCACTTGCCCATCATTGTGCTGTTTTCTGAGAGTCACATGTTTGGCACCAGGCTGGCGATGTATTATATTGGCCGCAATTTACGCATTCTCCATAAGCATAGTGTCTTTAGTACCAAATTTATCAAATTCTGACATATCTTCATTTATTCAATGTATTGAGTTAATCCATCTACCTGAAGCTTACTATTCTTTAATTTTTATATAGTCTTGGCTAACACTTGCAGTTGATTAAATCATTGTTCTATAAAAATAAGCTGTTATTAATAAAAACAAAGCTTAAAACTTTAATTAAAGATTCTAAAAATTAAATAAATGTTATAAACCTATTGAATTCGTATCTTGAATGTAATTATTACTATTATCTGCATTATTTTGCTTTGATAAAATAAATCTTCATGATTATAACTCAAAATATCAATATTAATATTTTGTTTATTATGATAAACTAGATTTACTCGCATATAATTCAATTTATTATAAATTTCAGCTATACTAGGATGTAATTTTGGATCACTGTTCCAAGCATCACAATAAATATTCACAAAGTCAATTGGTGTTCCGTCAATAGGAGTTTCTTCATCATTAATTACATATGAAAGCATTTTTGTTGGTTCATATATATTTTAAAAGGAGGTATACCACTTGATAATTCCCATAAAAGTACACCGAGGCTATAGATATCAGAAGGTTTATTCGCTTAAATAAATATGACCTATTAAGATATTGTGGATCAGAAAAGGTAGTGCTCCGCCAAGAATAGATTTTGGGCCATACTCCAACGATTAATAATTCTTATCATGCTATAATATTATCAATATGGATATAATAAAAGTGAGAAATAAAATAAGAGAAAAAAGGTATCTTACAAGATTGCGATGAACAATATTTGCATCGTGTAAACAATTAATTCCACTAGAAATTTCAATTCAGTTCTTGGAAATGAACACTTAGATAACAACAAAGGTCCTTATTATTAGCGAATTGAAGGCCATATTGTATGCCTTGATTTTCGGATCTAATTTTATGAAATTATTAGCTAATTGATAAAGTTTATTCTTATATTATATAAAATTAACATACCTTGAGTGATTCCAAAGAATCGTACTATATTATCATAATGTGCAATTCTAGTAATATTTTTAACCTTACAATATAAGGCCACGCAAAGTTGATTTTTCATTTTGCATTACCCGCTGTCCCATTTTTTCAAATTTTTTTTTTTTTTAGATTCCAATTGTGCCAATTGTTCGATTTTTGACATCTATTTTTTCTTACAACGTTAATAATTGAATGAATTCTAAGTATGGCAAAAAATTTATTCCAATAATTATTTTCATCCGATGTCACCTGATGGTGACCTTAATTTCCCGTAATCGTCCGATAGGACTGACAGGAAAAATATGACTGCCGCCCCAATTTTTGATTCCTTGTTGTGCAAAATGAAAAAATTAGCCTTATATAATCTTAAATGTGAACATTATTTAAATTAAAACTAAAAAAAAAAACAAAAAAATCTGCCCGTCTATCCCGAATTTTGAAATCCATGTAATGCAAAACGAAAAATCAACTTTGCGTGGCCTAATATATAGGATGCAATAAATCCAAATAAAGATGTAAATAAAAGTCTAATCGAAGACACAAATAAACATATTATAAAGTAATTAATACTTCTTTAATAAATATATCTATTATCACAATGTAATCCCTTTAAAGCTGTGGTTGTTTCAGTATCTATTGAATAGACACTATATACAGTGGGGGTCGTCTAAAGCCTGGCACCTCACGAAATTATCCGAATTATGGGAAATTAAGGAAAGTGATTAATTCTGATTTTTTTTGATTAAGATTTTGATTAAACTTTTTTTATTTCTGCTTGGCCGTATAGTTATGAAGTCGTAGAGATAAAAAATTTAATTATCGCATTAATCCTGTAATCGCATTCTAAATTTTTTTTTTTTTAAGATTTTTTTTTTATATATAAAGATTTTTTTTTATCTTTATATCTATGCGTTTTTTTTTTTTAATTATCAGCATATATTTTTTTTACATGAGTATTGTAGAAAACGAAGAAGGTTTATTTGTAGAAGAGGAGGAGACTATAATTGAAGAAAATAAAGAAAACGAAGAAGCTGTGTTTGAAGATATACTTAAAGAAAATAGAGAAGAAGTCGCGCTTAAATTTTATACATCTCAATCTTTAACTCCTAATGAAAGACGTGCACTTTTCTTCAATGTCAGTGAACCATTTGAAGTTTCGATGCATGATTTTGATCATGAATGGTAACCACTTGTTTCAAATATTTGGACCAGATTTAGCTATAAAAATCATAAAAATGGTAATTTATGGAAAGCTTTCGCATGCTGACTTATGAAACATAACTATTCAAGTGGTCAAAAAGAAGGAATCCCTCTTGAAAAGCGTAGGAAGACAAAAACCCGTCCTCCCAACTAGTGCTCTGCAAAAATTCGGGTGTTACATTTTGTTAGTGCACAAAAAGTGCAAATTGAACGATATAACAATAGCCTTAACCATACACACACACTTGAGGAAAATGAAGTGTTAAAGCGTTCAAATACAGTTCGAAAATTAGTGGAAGAAGAAGCAGTCAAAAACTACCCACCACCCACCATTGTAAGCGTGATTAAAGATTATGCAACCAGGAAGCTGAATTTGGGTGCGAGTGTTAAAGAGTTAAAACGAAAGGAGGTTTCGAATATTAAGCAAAAAGTTAATGAAGTGCAAACAAATGATAGCTTTTGGGGTAATACGAATATAAATTTGATATTGCAGAATGTATTCGTTTTTTAAAAAATGAAGGTTGGGATCTTTTATTTTATTTCTGTACACAGGCTTGTGCTGGAAAAAGGGACAAAAAGAACGAAATTGACAAAAAAAATCTTACGAACAAGTTCGCGAGTTTTTTTGTCAATTTCGTTCCTTTCGTCCCTTTTTCAAGCACAAGTCATACATTTTATTCATTTATTTTCTAATTTTATTTTATTTATTTTAAAGGGTATAATGTTGAACAATATTACAATACGAGTCGATCTACCTACGGCATAGTTTTTGCGCATCCACTCCAACTTGTAAAGCTCGAACGACACGGGTGGTTATCCCTGATTGATTCGACACACAAGACGAACAAATATAACTGTCATCTATTTACTTTATACGTACGAGATACGTACGGGTGCTGGGACGTTGGTGCCCACTTTTTTGTTAGTAAAGAAGATAGAGACACAGTCGCAGATGCCCTAAAAATTATTAGATGATTTGGACGTAACTGGAATCCCCGTTATATTCTCGCTGACCAGAGCCATGTTGAGGCTAATAGTATTGGAAAAGCATTTCTGGTCTTCGTGGTGGTGAGCAAGAGTGCGCCGTAATTTTTTGTACAGTTCATGTAATGCGGGTATGGATGAGCAAGATATATGAAACCAAAGCCTGAAGCTTAATGATTCAAGCAATGCATAAAACTACAAAAGTCGGTTGTGAAGAGCTCATTAAACAGGTAATTCATGTATGTCAAGTCCCTGCAATAAAAAACTATATTACGCGAAATTACTTAAAAAATTCGCATCAATGGGCCCTTTGGGCCCGACAACATTCACCTCTTTTATTACAAATAACTACAATGAATCCACTAGAGTCCTATCATAGTGAATTAAAACAGACGACATTATCAAAACATGGTATTATAGGTATAATACAAAAAATTTGGGGCTTAAATTTTTATTTTTTAATTTTATTTAATAATTTTTATGTAAAAAAAATTTTCATTATGTAAATTTTTTTTTTCGTATAAAAAAATAATTTTTTTAAAAATAAAATACATTTTCTTATTATATAACTACTTTACTTCTATTAGGCGCATGTCATAAAGTTATTGCCCTGGATGCCAAAAGACGCTCAGACTCAGAAAATACAGCCTTTGAATTTTGAATTAAACGGATTTCTGTTGTTGGAGTTGATAATGAAACTCTTAGTGAAATTCATAAGTTCCCCTATCCTATCCAGCAGTTAATTGTTACTGAAGTCTCTGCTGTTGAAAAAAGAATTGAAAAGGGTAAAGAAATACCTGAGCTGACTTCGCCTAATTGTCTTTGCTTGTTTTTTCACCGGTACTTACTTCCCTGCTGATATATGTTTCACAAACATATGTATGGTGATAAACTATTAACATCGAATGTGTGGGTGCAATTTCAACAAATGTTCATGGAGAATGGTTTTGAAATATATGAATGTCGTGAAATTGTGAGAATTGAAATACCTAAAAGAACGGAGGCTGAAAAAGCCTTATAGAATCGACGCTCAGTCGTGAATGAACTAATGGAAAGAACCCATAACGCGTATTGGAGAATAGAGGATGAAGGAAGCCCGGAAGAAAATTAGAATTTATTAAACATTTAAAAGGTTCTTTAGAACATATTTTAAATAAATAAATAAATAAAATTACACTTTTATGAATGCGTACCACATACCTGTACATTCTCAGATCTATACTTCTAACACCCGATCTCCGCAGGCACACGCTTAATTTTTTTATTAAAAAAAAGCTGGCCGTGAAAAACTAAGAAAAAAAGGAGCCACCTGTCATTTCGGGAAAACTGCAACAAAACTGTATTTTATTAAACATTAAAAAATTTTATTTAAAAACGTTAAAAAAAAATTGCTAACTATAAAAAAAAAAAAAAAAAAGCTTATCGTCATTCGGAAATAATCGTAATCATGCGCATTCCGTNAAAAAAAAAAAAAAAAAGCTTATCGTCATTCGGAAATAATCGTAATCATGCGCATTCCGTGGTTTCCCGTGATTCAGGTAATTTTGTGAGGTGCCAGGCTTTAGACGACCCCTACAGTGGGCATTTCCCAATTTTGCTGACACCTATTTCTCTGGCACCAATTACGCTGCCAGCCATTTCACCGATACCCCACAATTCTGACAACCCCATTTCCCGACAATTCATTTCCCCAACAACTTACTTCCCCGAGTCCTTTTCACCGACATCCCATTTTGCTGACAGCCGCTTTCTCGACATCCCATTTTACCGACATCCTATTTCATTTCGTTGACAGCTATTTGCGAATTAACTTTGTTTGTAACTATATATATGTCGTGCGTCAGATTAGACCCGGCCTAAATTAGATTAGGGTTAGGGTAAAATTACGGTAAAGTTAGAAGTTAGTTTAGGCCAGTTGTTGCCGATCATTTAATGCTGGTCAACTGATAGTACGTCAGATTCAATCTGACGCAAGTTTTAATCTAACGCACAACATATATATAAATAGATAACAACTGATATTAATTCATAGCGAAGGCAATAGATCGATTACGATCATCTTATTTTAAATTTTTCCACATTTTTATTACAGTTTTTTGGCTATATAGCAAATCAAAAATGACATTCTCACAGTTTGTAATAATTTGAATAATTTCCATCATTTTCTATCACATGAACAAAATGATTGATAAACAAAAATCATTTACGTAATAAAAGCTAATCTATTGAAGCTTTATTAATAGCTGTTGGCGAAATGGGTGTAGGTGAAATAGAATGTCAGTCAAATGGGGTGTTGAGAAAGTGGATTCAGGGAAGTAAGCTGTCGGGGAAATGGATTGTCAGAGAAATGTGCTGTTGGGGAAGCGGGTTGTCATTGAAATGGCCGTCGGCCAAATTGGTGTCGGATAAGCAGTTTTCGGCGAAGTTTACCGAATCCTATACGGTGCCAAACCCTCCTTTGCCAATTTCTTTTCAATTCTGAAAAGAATCATATTCAAATGACGTAATAAATTTTTGTTCAATAGCATCTTAAACCAATTTGACATATGTATTAGTTCTTTATATTCTAGAGTGAGCAAAATTCAAACAGAATAGTAAAAGTACATACTGTACGTAATACAACGTGGTTTATAAATAAAGATGTGCAATGTGGAATGGGTTCGTATTATTTCGCCAACAATCACTTCATTGACATAACATTTCACCGACAAATACTCACCGACAAGTTCATTTTACCGACAGTTGGTTTCACCGAAGTTCATTTCACCGACAAGTTTTTTTTTCAAAAAGCACCCTAACTTTAGCCCTAATTCTACCGACAATGACCAGAATTACTTTGTCGGTGAAATGAGCTTCGGTGAAATAAACTGTCGGTAAAATGAACTTGTCGGTGAATATTTGTCGGTGAAATGTTATGTCGGTGAAGTGATTGTCGATTAATTGATTGCTACCCATGTGGAATTACCTTTAGAGATGTTACCTGGGTAATTTAATTTTGTACAAACCGTCGTCTTTGCTTCTAAGTAAAGTTTTGTATTGGGATTATTTAGGGATTATTTGCATAATGAAAGGGCAACGTTCTTCTAAAGCTAATTATGAAAAATATTGTTTTTTTTTATAGTTAAAATGGTGTAACGTTGCAGTCTAAAAAGTACTCTAAACAGTATAAATTAATTACCCGAAAATTGATTTACATCAGCTAATTAGACGTTTTGTCCTCCTATGATACGTAATGATCTCAAGCTTGTGAAGCACGATTTTACTAAATTTGCACTTATTGCTCAGTTAACTAATACTTTAACCCGGTTTTAGTGTTAATCAATTTTAGTTACGTGCACACATACATGTAAACTTACATTAACAGTTAATATTTAAAATTTTTGATGTAAC
Organism: Gigaspora rosea; assembly: GCA_003550325.1. Classification (NCBI taxonomy): domain Eukaryota; kingdom Fungi; phylum Glomeromycota; class Glomeromycetes; order Diversisporales; family Gigasporaceae; genus Gigaspora; species Gigaspora rosea. The sequence continues at coordinate 77,564 of QKWP01001956.1, forward strand.
TTACGATGTAACTTACAAGCAATCTTCATATGTTTATTTAGTCAAAATTTTCAAATTGTGTAAGTTTATTATATAAGATTACAGCCCTGGCCGTAACCAATTAAATTCTTATAACTTTATTGCTAATTGCTATTAAAAGTTAGATTAATGTTAGAGGATTTTGTTAGTACAACTAGCACATGATCATGTGGAGGCTTCACCGTCAGTCTTAATTATTAATAATTAAATGTGATGAAGTCAACTAAATTTATTAACTTGACCAAGCAGACATTTAAAAATTAGCCTTGCCTGTAATGTATAAATATGTGTATAAATTTGATTGGATTTTTCTAACTACTACTCTTGATTATAGCACATTTTATTAATTAAATCGTTATATATATATATATATATATATATATAAATGGGTTTTCATCCAACATTAAATCGACTACAATCATCAACTCTATTTGCTGATAATTGACAATGCTTAATTAACTAAAACCAAGTTTGAATCGAATTATAGGTTACAAAAGTTTATCGGATCTTAGGAATTGGGAATTATGTTGATCATAGGCCAGGATTATCTTAATGCTAGTTGAATTAACTGGTTAAGATAGTTAAACGACTGAACAAATAGGAAAATTTAATCTATTTATAGTTTGACTTCGCTTCGCTCGGCCGATTTAAACTTTATAGCATCTACTACTAGTAGGATATATCATACAAGATTAGACGCGCATCATCGGTGCCCCTGCCTTTTCTTTTATTGATCAATGTGGTTGTGTTTGTGCGTATTAATTACCGTAATTTCTGCCATAAGTTATTGTAAAGATTCTCTTACAACTATTCCAGTGGCACGTGGTGTGTGTGGTTAAGGTTGAATTAGGTTTCATCGGAATTAACACGAATTCTATTATGAATTACTGTAAATAATTCTGTACAAAACCTGCAATTCCAATGATACATATTAAGGTTAATGATGCTCGGCGAAACTATTTTCGCATTGACGAAATGGTTTCGTCTATGGTTTCTTCTATGGACGAAACCTTGACGATTGACGAAACTACAGGCGATTGACGAAACGATTGACGAATCTATAGACGAAACTATAGACGATTGATGATTGATGGAACTAGAGATAGGTTACATGCATGTCGAGAAAGTGTGGGCTAATTAAAACTAACCAACTAATTTAACTAATACAAAACTATACAATAATTGTCCCAAGACTCCTTAACCTTGAATCGGTAGACAGAAAGAGGCTGTAAAGATTTGGTCCGGGTCTCAAGGTTAGTAGGATCTTGCTACGCGTAACTGGCCCTCCAATACTTTCCTAATATTGATTCTATAGCAGGGGACGATGATTTTCTGCGGTGACAAAATACCAATTTCGTCCGTAATTCTGCAAAAATTCTGCGATCTGACCAGAATTACATAAACCGGCCAGCATTATGGTTGTAAACTCCGGCCAAAATTCAATGTCAGCCGGCATTACGTTGGCCAAAAGTCACACCATTTTTCTGCAAAATTCCGTGAAGCAGAAAATTATAGTTCTTGTTCTATAGTTCTAGTTTCTTTATTCCGAAATTGTAGGATTCGAATATTCATGAACTCAGTTCACGACATTACGTGATAAGGTAATCGGGTATCGAATAAGTGCCCTTATGAAAGAAAATGGGTTATGGACTAGGAAAACTACCGTCTGAAACTTTTTTATCAATTTCGAGATTTTTGATTCAAATTAAAGTCCGGTCGATATCTATATGTAATTCGCTTTTTACCCTATGTTGATATAATAATTTGTCAAGATATTTAATTCGAATACAAACCAATTTTTTAATGATCATGTTCTAAAAATAGATTAACAGCCAAAGATTGAGGCTCAATTAAATTAGATTGGTAAATTAGTGTTTTATATAACAGAGATCGCAACTTTAGACCTTAATTATCCAAAATCTTGCAAGGAATCATTTTTTTTTTAAAAAAAAATATAAAGATGATTTTATATATAAAATTACGAGTTACAGACGATTTTCAAAAAAAAAGTTGATCTTTCACGGTCTTATTGAAGTAGTAATCGAAAATCCAAACAATTAAAATTCACAAATTAAGTATAATAATTGTATTCTATGTCTAGTTTTTCAAATTTACCCCTTTAGAAATTAATCGAGATTAATCGTAAATCTAAATAATGCATATATTTCACTTGTCCGACATTAGAATTTCAAACTAACTTAATTCAAACTAGCTGCAAATTCGAAAAATATGCTATTGTTTCTTAGTGTTAATCCGATTTATTTATAATATTGCATTGTTTATAATTTGTGGTTTATTATGGTGCACATGAAATTGAAAACAAGTGTTACAAAAAACAAAAAAATGATCGTGAAAAAAATATATTAAATGTATGCTCATAATGTTATTTCTCTCTAAAAATTCTGTCTTTTTTTCAAGGTATGAATTAAATAATGGTCTCTATATAATCGATGTATAAACATTAAGATATATACATAGAATTAATAAAAACATTTTTTTATCATAAGGTAATTGAAAGACAAAATTTTTAATTTAAAAAATGTCGCTTGAAGAAAAAACCGAAACAAAAGGTATCAATGAAGTAAGGAATGATAGCGATCATGAAGACTATTATAGCTTTAAATCTATGGAGAAGAGGGTTATAAGGAAATTTGATATTTATGTATTACGTATGTTTTGGCTTAATTATAATCATATACAGTCATTCTTCTATACCATTACCTATTATATAATCACACACTCTTTATAAACTTTATTTTTTGAAAATAATTTTACAACACGCCTATTAAAAAACCTCTAATCTTTATTTCAATATTAAAATTTTATAATTACAGTACATCTTTTTTGTATACTACAAAAGTGCGATTATGTATAAGAATGGTTGTATGTAATGGCTTTGTTTCTAGGTTTTTTACCATTCTTACTAATTTAAAAATTTCATTTAACTAGCGGTTCTGGTTATAATTTATTTGCTTATGATAATCGATAAGTCAAATATATCAAACGCTCTTCCAGCAGGCTTCAATAATGTATACTTAAAATCCACACCAATTGAATTTAACCTTGCTGTATCTGCACATCTTATTGGTGCTTTCCTTTTCGAAATTCTTTCAAGTCTTGTATCAAAAATTTTGGGGTTTCACGTATGGATTCCGATTATAATGGTGTGTTGGGGTGCTTTATCTATGTGTCAAGCTGCAGTTACCTCCTCAGTTCAATTAGGAATTGTTAGATTTCTTATAGGTTAGTTTATATAATATTATAAATATTGTTAAAAGAAAGAATATTGTCGAAAGAATATTGTCGAAAGAATATTGTTGAAAAATTATTAATTTAATTACTATTACAGGTGCGGCAGAAGCTGGGTTTTCTCCTGCCTGTATAGATTATATAAGTTTATTTTATTCCAGAAAAGAATTGACCACAAGATATGGCGTATTTCTGGCTTTGTCAATTATAAGTAGTGCTTTTACTAGTCTTCTTGTAAGTTTTTGCTCTAATTCTTGTGATTATTTTGGAAATGCATTAATGAATTTTATTACAACTTAAATTCACTAATTATTTCATTAATTCAATACAGGCGTATGCAATACTTCAAATAAAAGGGGCTGCATTAAAAAGTTTTCAAATAATATTTTTGATTGAAGGTGTCCCAACTATTATTTTTGCCGCAATTGTTGCTGCATTTCTCACTAGAGGCCCTGAAAATGCACGTTTTCTCACACCTAAGGAACGTACTTTCACTATTGAACGTCTCAGACAAGAAGGTGGCATTGATGAAAAAAAACAATCTGTTATGAGATCTCAAGCTAAAAGCGCATTTATGGATCCTAGAGTTTATGTTTATGTATTAATTGCAACTTGCGGAATCATTCCAAATAATGCTCTTAATATTTTCCTTCCAACTTTAGTGCATCAACTTGGATATAATCCTGTAGACACTCAATTAATGAGTGTACCACCATTTGCAATAGCAACAGTTGTAATGCTCATTTTTACTTGGTTAGCGGATAGATATCGAATTAGAACTTGGCTTATAATGACTGCAGATATTATAGCCATAATAGGATGTGCAGGGATGTTAGCAACATCAGCTAATGATCCGAATTTATTTAAAGTACGTTACATTTTCACGACTCTTATAGCATGTGGTGTATTTACTACGCAACCAATAGTTATAAGTTGGCTTACTGGCAATATTGGTTAGTATACTTTTTTGTTTTTTATATATTCTTATAAAAATTTATTAAAATTTCTAATTTTATTATAATTTTAAATTTCAAATTAGTCGGTCAATATAAACGCAATATAACTATTGCAACATTCTTTACTATTGGTAATGTCGGAAGTGTTATCGGACTTTTAGTTTTTACAAAGGACGCAGCACCTGCATTTACAACTGGAATAATAATATGCTTGAGCACGTTGACATTTCAATTTATTTTGTCTTTTTTAATGAAACTTCATTTGGATTATGAGAATAAACGGCGTGATTTAGTCACATTAGCCGAACATAGTATTCAACTAAGTGAAAATGAATTAAAAAATACAAAGTTAATTAGGGAAAAGGCTGCAAAATTGGTGGAAGATGAACCAAAATTCGATGAAATTTTATGTGATCGACATCCAAATTGGAGATATTATTCCTAGACAAAAAAAAACATTGTATTATTACTGTTTTTTTAAAAAAAAAAAAAAAAAAAAAAATTAATTAATTTTTAATCATTGTTCTCATTGTTATTACATTTCATTTTCTTATTAATTTAGCATTTATTCACCTAATATGATTATTACTTTATGATAGCACATGGTTTTTTAGTATATTGAAATATTTTAAATTTATTATTCAATTTTTAATCAAAACTACAAATATATGTGCACATACGTACGTACGTACTATCGTGCAGGTTTTAAAATTTGTGTTACTAAATCTTGTATCACAAATTGTGATTTATTATAAGTCTATGAATCTTCAAATGACGTTACTTTTATCCGAATTTAAAGTCAAAAAATAAATCTTTTCTTCCTTTTTTATCTTTCTTATTATAATAATGAAACCTTATTGTAATACTTTTGCTATAAAGTTGCATTTGAATAGAATGATTAATAATTTCCTTTTAAATTTGCATTACACTCCCCGCAAATTTTATTCATTATGCAAAACCTTATTCCTTAAAATCTTGTACAACCGCTTCTCCTAAAATTAGTATTGCCAAATATGCTATAAACTTTGATCAAAGATCTAACCTTTTTTTCATATAGTTTTCTCTATTTATTAATAATAAACACAAATTAAACGAGTTTCTGGCTCTACATTTATCCGGTGGTATTATGTATACGGGTAGATTGAAGAAGAGTTAACCCATTATCACAACATCACATGATGATTTTGTCGATCACTGTTCCCATGTATACAATGGCGGAAAAAATTTTACATTATTTCTGAAAATTTTTATTAAAATCATATGACAATTTCTTATTAAGCAATCTGTGAAAGTAATATAAAATTTTTCCCGTATGTGATACGTTATGCTTGCAAGATAAACTAGCGACATCGACAGTATAATTGTAAACACATAAGGCTCGGCTCGCACGATCTTCGACCACGTGCTTTTGCAATTATTCCGCCGTTACCAATGTATTTGTCAAATAACAAGAAATTATTAGTTACGATCTCTTTTATAAAAAACACTAGCATCATCAATAACCGAGGGTGCAGTCACATTACTTTGCAATCTTTGGATCTTATATAACTCTACCATATATAATATCAATTATGCAATTTATTAATTTTTTTCATTCATATTTTTAATTATTTATTTATATCTCTAATGTATTTCTTAAGAAAAACAACAATTTAGAACCCTTTATTTAGATAAGGCCACGCAAAGTTAATTTTTCGTTTTGAATAACCTGGTGCTTCAAAATTCCAGTCGGCGGGTCGGATTTTTTTTTTTTTTTTTTTTTTAAAAAAATTAACTTTGTGCGGCCTAAATTGATTCATGTTCACATCTAAGGTCACGCAAAGTTAATTCTTCGGTTTGCATAACATGGAATCAGAATATTTTTGTTTTTTTTTGGCAAAAATGGAATAATTGGAACAATAGGATTTTAAAAAAATTTTTTTTTTTTTTTTTGGAAAAATTGGGTCGCGGGTTATGCAAAACGAAAAATTAACTTTGCATGGCCTAATACTGAAATGCACGAAATTATGAATATATCTTTTTTCTAAACATAAATACTTTTACTGTTCTCTGCTTCGCAAAAGTTTAGTACATGGATCAATATATAAGTAATTGGTGTTGCTTGGTTTTTTTGGAGGAAATTACATATAAGGACCGAAAAAAATGGAAATAATTACATATAAAGGCCAAAATAAATAATTAAAAAATTTTACAGTCAAGGGTCAAGTTTATCGTGTGCAAATTTTAACATATATAATTATATTAATGCAATTTTCTTTTGACGGTTAAACGTTCTACTTTTAGTACGAGTACAAAAAGTTAATGCGATTCTAAATATCTTTGGTCAACGTGTAATAACACTAGGAAGCAGGTACTGTTAGATGTCCGAAGTAAAATTTTAAAGTAAAAAAAAAAAATACAGAGACCTCCTTAAATGCACCCCTCGGGACCATAGTAAAAAATTTTAAAATTGTGCACTTAGAGAGGGTGTGCATTTATAAACAGTGTTGTCGTGCCTACTATGTCCAAGACTTTTTTTGCCCATGTCCACGTCCAAACGTCCACAGTGTCCACAACTGTCCAAAGAATATTTTGACTTTAAAATTTAATAAATTAGTTTAAGAAAGATATAATTATATATTTTTTATAGTTCTGAATATTTTTCTGAAAAGAAAAAAATAGGTTGTCTTAATAAAATTTTAAGTAATTTAGATTTATTATTTTGTCCACAATTGTCACAAATTGTCCAGAGCTGTCCCATGACAACACTGTTTATAGAGAGCAAAATATATAGTGCTATTATAAGCTGGGGCCAGTCAATATTGTTCATTTCTGTATTGGCTAATATTGTGTATAATGGCTAGTGTTTGTACAATTCAGTAATTTAGATTACCTCTCTTAGTAAAAAAGTGATTGGTATATATAGAATTATAGAATTAAAAAAATTTAAAATAGGAATTGTACTAAAATCTGAAAAATTCTGAAAAGAAAATCAATGAACATAAAAAATGAGGAAATCTTGATAACTTCTAAAGGCACAATTAGGGTGAGGTGATAAACTTTTACTTAGCTGGTCAAGCCGATTTTTAAATATTGACTTGGTCAAGTTTATTCCTTAAATAGTAAGCAATTGCAAGCAAATTTGCCTGCAATTTTACTATAAATATGTCCTTGATTTTAAAGATTTAATATATTTAAATAAAATTTATATAATAATATTTAAAAATAAGGAATATATTTTTGCTATATTTAGATTATAAGAAAATAAATTGTAGTTGCTTATAAGCCAAAATATACAAATTTCAAAAAATCTTTTAATTAAACAAATATTTTAAAATTTTTTGGTGAACTCTTTAAATATTAATTTTAGATCTATTGTTTTTAATACAACTTCATAGATTATATAAAGGATTACAATTTTTATTATTACAAGTTTTATGATTTACTTGTAAAAATTAGTACTTGTCTTAAGTGCAAATATTTATTAGCTTCAAGAATATACCTCAAGATCTAAAATTAATTTTGTCTATATAGAAAAGTTTTTTAATTTTAACAATTTATTTATAATTTTTTTATGCCAAATAAAGTACTGTAAACTGCCAGATACAAGACCCAGATCTGTTTTATTTTACCAATTTTAAATCCTACTAATTGACCTGTGGGTCTTTTGTATAAGTACAGGTCTGATAATTAGGGAAGGTTTATATATAGAGGGAATTTTCTGGGTCTTTTAATATATATTTCTATTTGTATACCCAGGTTTTTTAATATTTTATTTCTATTTGTATACCAGTCTTTTATGTTTTCAAAACTTAATCCCATGTTATAGACCTGGTTCAGTACATAAGAGGTCTGATATCTGAAGGGTCTTGTATCTAGCTATCTTTTGATATTTTTTTGTTGTTGTTTTATAAATATTTTGTTAAGCAATAAATTTTTTTAAAAATTCAATTAAATTAAAAAAAAATGTTTTTTTTTAAAAAATTCAATTAAATTAAAAAAAATAACTTTTTTAAAAATTTTAGATTTTAGGCATTTTTGCAAGCTATATATAGTATAACAGAGTTGTACTATGCAAATGCATAGCCATGCATATACTGAATACAGTCAGAACTCTCTAATTCACCCTTTCTAAATACACACCCTTTTTAAGTGCACACTTTAGCCTGGATCAAGCTTAGAACTTAATAATAAGTGCTCATCCTATATACTCTGCACATGAATAGGTTTATAGATTTTTTTTTAGTTCCAGGCTTATATATGCACTACTATAAATGCACACATATGATCTATTTAAAAATTTAACCAATTAAAATATTGGATTCAATAGTAACAAAAGCTAAAATTACATATCCTTATAATAAGGCAGAATGGGGGGATAACGGTGCCAAATAATCCTTTTTCATGATGGTTGTGCTGATTATTATATTGGTAACGGGGTGCGTTTTTGCTTTGCGATGCACTTACGTAATATTCATGCATATGTGTGCATATTACATTAATATTAAGTATACAGGATTCGTACATTTGTATGTACTGTATTCTATTTTTTCTCACAAATTTTATTTTAAAATAAGATGTTAATACTTGCAATCATGATTAACATAACAAGAAAAGATTCTACGGCAATACCCGTGAATCCTGTTATTGATCATCGCGACAAGTGTTTTTTTCGAGTCGACGTGAGGTCGACGGATCGAAAAGATGCCAAGCAGGGGAAGGTGCCCCTGAAACCAATGGTGGAAACCAGTCCGAACTGGTTTGATCACGCCCAAAGCCGAATTGATGCAACCAACTTCAGGTGAGTATGAATTTAATGTCCTGCCTTAAATGGCAATCACTAACCCGATAAGGATCGCTGTGAAAATAAAAGCAAGTCAGAGGTGCAAATGGCCACACGCAAACTCAAGTTGCGGCAGACCACAATTCGCAATATGAATTGCTATTTTCGGAAGCTTATCCCGTATCAGTTTAATTATGCATAACGACAAACTACAGTTAAATGTAATAAGTGCATTCATCAAATAAAACTTAACTCCGGCATATTAGTCCGGACTAATCCAACTTTTGGAACATGCGTGCAATACTTCAATATATGTTGTGCATTGGGATAATCATTCACGATTAATATGGTGAGTAGGCTCCGCTAATAAGTTGCATGTGTACAAGATTTTTTCATATATGTTAGTTGATCGTGATACTCAGTAGGTGCTCGCGCATGATATTTTATCCGTAAATGTAGTTATGAAAAAACCTATTTAAAACCAATTTTGCCTGACCAGTCGTTTCTGGTGATCCCTGATTAGTTATCTTTTCGATCTGTTGACTTCTGTCAACTGACAAAAAAAAAGATTTGTAACAGACCACCAGGGTGAAAATGAAGTTTAATTCTTTTCACTTTAACGATGGTTTTCAAGAGAATGTGTGTATAATTAACCATAATCATTTAATCATTCAATAAATACCAGGGTGAGTACGAAGTTTAATTTTGTTCACTTTAACGATTGTGTTTTAGAAAAATGTATGATTAACTATAATCATTTAATCATTCAATAAATTACCAGAATGAATATGAAATTTAATTCTGTTCAAATGTATGATTAACCGTAAACATTTAATCATTCAATAAAATTACCAGGACGAGTATTATGTTTAATTCGGTTCACTTTAACGTGATTGTGTTTCAAGAGAATCATCTAATCACTCAATAAATCATCAGGGTGAGTATGAAGTTTAATTCTGTTCACTTTGATGATTGTGTTTTAAGACGATGTATTATTAGCCATAATCCATTTAATCGTTCAATAAATTACCAGGGTGAGTATGAAGTTTAATTCTTTCCACTTTAACAATTGCATTCTATGTGCAATTAACGATAATCATTTAATCGTCCAATAAATTACTAGCATGAGTATAAAGCTTAATTTTTTTCGGTATATCTATGCTCACTAAATATTATTGCAAAATCGCGCAACCGGACAACAACCAAGTAATTGCTCAATTATTATTGCTCGATTAGCTACTTTATTGCTATATACGAAAAAACATATGGGAATAGGTTCGCTATCCAAAAAAACTCTAGATTACATACTTGAAACTCAATAACTAATAGTCTATGAAAACTTATTTGAACCTGTACCAATCATTCTCTCAACCTATCAGACACATTAACTACTGACCCTTCAGTCCCCAAATTTCCTAAACCCAAAGGTCCCACCACACCCTGCCTACAACATGAAACCACAACATAAGCAAGATAACTAACATACGTATATAGCTAAAAAGAGAATCGGGACGTCATCTTATGTATCTCTTTCAGGTACTTGCACTGACACTGCAGCTGTGGACCCTAACTGTCCATCAATAAGGTCCTTGCACTGCCACTGCAGCTGCGGAGCCTAACTATTCACTAATAAGGTCCTTGCACTGCCACTGCAGCCGCGGAGCCTAAATTCATTAATAAGGTCCTTACACTGCCACTGCAGCCGTGATTCTAACTTACCATTAATAAGGTCCTTGCACTGCCACTGCAGCCGCAGAGCCTAACTGCTCATTTTTAAGGTCCTTGCACTGTCACTGCAACCGCGGAGCCTTCTATTCACTAATAAGGTCCTTGCTGCTACTGCAGCCGCGGATCCTAACTGTCCATTAATAAGGGTCGCTGCGCTGCCCCTGCAGCCGTGGAGCCCAAAAATTGCTACTGATGGTCCTTGCACTGCCATGCAGCAATAAAATCCAAAAAAACATACTACAATATCTACTGTAGCTGTGACTGATACTAATAATACTTGCAAGCCACTTAAAATAGGGGGCGGGAGATAGAGCCAAGGCGAGCGATAGCAAAACTAAAGGTAACTTCTTCAATTCCGAAACAACAAACCCTTATAACTTCATTCCTTAACATCCGCATGCCCATAGCCACCATTCATACACTTAGCCCTACTTCAATATATCCTCATTACCAATATTCGTCGAAACCTAAATTTGCTAAAATCATACGATACTACAACAAAAACAACAAACAAACCCACCCTTAAACAAGAAGCCTCAATCAAAACACAAACTATAAAAAAAAAATCTACATGATCCGCAATAAAATCAGCTGATCTCGCAATAATGACTGCTCCGTCACTTTGTTGACGAGCTTATCGGTGATTGCAGTGATTGTATGTCTGTGCAGAGATCTACAAATTTGATTATTCAATAAATTACCAGCATGAGTATGAAGTTTAATTCATTTCACTGTAACAATTGTGTTTCAGAACAATGTATAATTAATCATAATTATTTAATTGGTCAATAAATTACCATGCATTAATTTAAATTGACTACCCTTAACCCGTGCCGGGGGTTTGGATCAAAATCCCGACAAACAAAATCCCGACAGGTCATAATAAAAATCCCGACAATCAAAAAAAGCTTTCCTTGAGCAACTTTACTATAAAATCAACTAAACCAAACCCTAGCCCAGGCGTCACCCTAACCCTATCCTAGGCATTCACCTAACCCTAACCTAACTTAAATAAATTTAATGATTTCTATTTTGTCGGGATTGTCAGGATTTTTATTGTCGGGATTTTTTTGTCGGGATTATGACCTGTCGGGATTCTGTTTGTCAGGATTTTGACCCGCTCCCCGTGCCGGAGGCACAGGCTAATATGCTAGTACAATTACAAAGCAGTTAGACAATAACAATGTATTTTATGTTACTATGCAATGTGCTTATATATTTTAAGCTATTGTATAATACTTACTAATTGTCCAAAGAACACTTACAGGTAGAGCAATTGTATACCCAATGTCTATGTGTTAACAAATTCTAAATCCTGATTGGCTAGATTAGGTGTAACATAAAAAACAATTAAAACAATAAAACTGATGCTTATTGGCTAGATCAGATGTAGCATTTTATATATATTCTTTGGACTTTAAATGGTTTTCAATTTCCTAGTTTATCTAAATAATAATTACAGTCAGACCTCTTTAAGGGGAGCAGCTAATTTTCTGGAGAGGTCAGGAAAAGTAAAAATTTAATATGAAGACATGCCTCAAATTGGGGTTCAAAATTTTGGTCAAAATTAAATCAGCTAATTTTTCTGGCAGCACTCTAAGTGCATGATGCTCTTGGAACTACATTTTCAAATATGCATTTAAAGAATAATAAGAAAAAGTATATTTATAGAGATCAAATATATATTTGGGCAGCACTTAAGCATGCATTTAGAGAGTATGTGCACTTAAAAAGAGTGCATTTAAAAAGGTCTGACTGTATATTTATTAAACAATATTTTAAAATATGATTAATTGTTCAACTATTTATTTTAGCCAATATTAAGATAATTCTGAACCATGATTAACATAATTTTGACCAGCATTATAAAAATTTTTATGCAGTTAAATAGTTTCAATTTCTAGTTTTAATACATGTATTATCATTTGTGTGCATTGGACCTTTCTTTTGATTAGCTATATATTTTTTTATAAATTTTCTATAAATTCACATCTATATTCATGCCTGGTCCTATCAATGTGCACTTAGGGAGGTCTGACTATATATGGTTAAAATTTTAGCTTAATTGGATTAGTAGTTGTCAAAAAATAAATTTTTAAAGTTTAATACTCAATTTACTATATAGTACAAAGCTGTACAAAATTTTATAGTAATTTTTGTACAACTTTTGTATTATATAGTAAATTGAGCAATAAACTTTAAAAATTTATTTCTTGACAACTACTAATCCAATTAAGCTAAAATTTTAATCATATATTCAGTATATGCATGGCTATGCACTTGTATAGTACAACTCTGTTAAACTGCTATAGCTTGCAAAAATGCCAAAATCTAAATTTTTTAAAAAAATATATTTTTTTTAATTTAATTGAATTTTTAAAAAAAAATTATTGCTCAACAAAATATTCATAAAATAACAAAAAAATATATCAACAGATAGTACAGAACCTACTTTATTTGACATAAAAAAATTATAAATAAACTGTTAAAATTATAAAACTTTCTATATAGACAAAATTAATTTTAGAGCTTGAGGTACAAATCTTTTGCACAGATTATACAACTTTGAACTTTAATTAATTAAAGTTATTTAATAATTTTAAAAAATTTTTATAATAAAGTTAATAAAATTTATTTCAAATAATATATTATATCTGTAATCCAGACAAATTTGCCTGGATTTTTTAGAAATACAATTTTTTAAATAAAATAAAAATTTATTAAAAATATGGGATATACTTTATTTATAGAATATTTTCTTTAAAATATATTTTATAAACTTTATTATAAAAATTTTTTAAAATTATTAATAAACTTTAAAGCAATAAAAGTTTAAAGTTTTTATTTTAAAATTTTTACTATAAAATTTTCTTTAGATTTTTTCAAATTTTATATGTTCATGTCTATAAAAAAAATTTTCACTTCTAATATAAATTATAATTTTTACAAGTAAATCACAAAACTTGCAATAATAAAAGTTGTAAACTTCTTATAAACTATAATTTTCTATAAAAAACAGGAAGCTAAAGCTATTATTTATAGAGTTTGCCAAGAATAAGTAAATAATTTTTTTGGTTAAAAAATTTTTTAAAATTTGTCTATTTTTAGCTTATTAGCAACTTAAAATTTTTTCTTATAATATAAAATTAAATACTACTATCTAGAAAAATGTGAAACATTAAAAGTCCAGAGCATAATAGTTATTCAGATAATTTTTTATGGGATTACCCGCTATATCGGGCTGATCCGTGTTGATCTGTTTATATGTTTTGAAATGCTAATTGGCTTAATATAATGTGAGTGGAACCCGATACACACAAATTTTGGTCTATTGCTCCAGTGTAAAGTCCTCCGCTATGCTCCAGACAATAATCCTTACTTTTAAATCTTTTCAAAAAAAATTTTAATTAAAATTTTAAAATTTAAAAAATATAAATTATACGGTAAGCATAGCAATTTTTTAGGCAAATTTGCCTAGATTTGCTTACAATTTAAGGGATAAAATATAAAATTTTTAAATTCTTATTTTTTGTTTTATTTAAATAAACTTAAATATTTTTTAAATTGCAGGCAAATTTGCCTGCAAGTCTTTTAAGAGGAAATTATAGTCAACTACAAACACTACTATAAAGTCTTTACTATATTTCAGGCAATTATAAAACATAACTTATATTTTATAACTAATTTTTGGTACAGAAATGACTTACTAATTTAAAGCCAAATGAACATTGATAAATATTATATTTAATCTAATAGAACTGTATCTTGGTTAAAAGTAAGTTTTATTAAATAAAAGAATATTGTATAAATGTATAAAGTATATACTATAACAATGTTCAAAGAACTATTATTATAACATAATTATTTTGGCCCTTTAATTGTAAAATTTTTTAAAATTTGGGCCTTTATATTTATTTATTTTTACTTTAGTCCTTATATGTAATTATTTTTATTTTTTATATATAATCTTTTGTACCAGAAATAAAATAATATTAAAAATTTTATAGTGTATTGTTATACAGTATTGCAAATTAAATAATATTCAAATACAAAATTTTGTATCTAATTGATAAATGCATTCCTTAGTTTGTAATAGTTTGCAGGCAAATTTTTCTGCATAATTACTATAAATATACCTCTGATCTATATTTAAGATATTTAAATAAAATTTGGTATTATAATATTTAAAAACAAGGATTATATTTTTGAATATTTAAATTTATATTATAAGACAAAAGGTTTATATTGCTTATAAGCTGAAAATATTAAATTTTAAAAAAATTTTTTAACCAAAAAAATATTTTACAATATCGGCGAATTCTTTAAATATTGGCTTTTTTTTTTTTTTATTTATTAATGCAATTTCGCATGTAAGTGGATTTTTATTAGGTTTTTAGATAATACATTTTTGGTTAATGAGAGTACATATAGCCACACGTGCAACTTTTGGTTGTCTATTTGAGTAGTCCGCCCGAAGGTTCTACACTATACACCGTACCTGTAACCTAACTAGGAGATTACCCATTTAAACTCTCTAGTGTCCTCCGTCCTGTATCATCCACCACAATCACACCTACACATAACCTCGTGCTGCTTCAATTGAAGACCACCCAGATCAACATTTGCCATACAACTTGTACCCTAATTCTATAGATAGTCTAGTAGCATTTCAACTACCGGATTACCCTAGGGAGGGTGTAGTACATATCCCCTAATCTTTCTATGTCCCACACATTTCTAGATTAGGCTTTGAATACCTTCACAATGGCCGAGGCCACCACTAGTAGTCAGTGCTAACCATTAAACCGCACAGTATCCTTGCCCTTGCAAGGTTCATTCCAATCCTGATACCTACATCAACCAGTCCTATTATCGATCCCTCCCAAACTACCAAACTAGTTAGCCCAGATGGGTCATTCTTCCTCGGTTTTAGGTGCCTTTTTTGGTTAACTTCCCTCGGTTCCTAATTCTGTAGCATAGGACCTTTTCCTCCGGTACATCTCCGGCGGCCAGGTTGGTACCCACTTGCCCTGGGGTGTTCGTCCAGTTCTTCGGTCTCAAATTCCGGTATCCGCAGTATCGTCAAAGATCTTTACTACCTCCTTACTCGGGTCTTGCCAAACGGGTTTCAATTATTCTGGTTCCTTGGATTTGTCTGTGTTACAAAACACAACTTTGCCTGAAAGCTCCCATTCAAGATGGTAACCAAAGTCTATAGGTAATGTACCCAACTGATCGTCGAATAAATGTTACCAGTACACAGGCCTATTTTTCTAAACCATCTCCAGTGGGATTTGAACTCTAGACCTGTCACTTGGGGGTGACAACTTAACAACTTCTCTAAGTCGCCACACCCTTTAAATATTGGTTTTAAAAATATAGTTTCTAATACAATATTGTAGTTTATATAAAAGATAACAACTTTCATTATTTGACTTTATATGATTACTTGTAAAAATTAAGACTTGTATTAGAAGTAAAAATTTTTTTTATAGACGGGAACATATAAAATTTGAGATAACCTAAAGAAAAAATTCTATAGTAAAAGTTCCAAAACAAAAACTTTAAACTTTTATTATACCAAAGATTTTTAATAATTTTAAAAAAATTTTATAATAAAGTTGATAAAACAGAACTAATATTATAATTTTTATTTAGAAAGTATATAGCTAAAATTAATATTTAAGGTTTTATTTAAATAATTTAAAATTTTAAAATTTTCACAGGCAAATATGCCTGCATAACAAAGTAAGGGATATGTCAAAGCAAGGGTATGAATGTATATAGAAACTTTGCTTATTACATCTTTATATCTGATACAGCACCTACTTCTATATTTGTATAACATAAAATTGTTCATCTAACTTTTGAAGTATAATAACTAATTCTGTAATTTATTTTCTTATAGTTGTTATTTAATTATTAATCTTAATTGTTGTTGTGCTATTTTATATCAATTTATATTAATTGAGTGTAATGTCAAAAAATTTTTAGGATAATAATTAATTAAGGGATTTGCAAATTATGATCTATATACTTTATGAAAAAAGATAGTATTTACTTCTAAGCTAATATTCGTATCTTACAATATAATTAGTATTCTTTATTATAATAATAATTTGAGGTTTGCTATTTATTGCCTGTAGTGATCATTGCTAGCATCATGTGATCGAGCTCAATCAATAAAAATTAATATTTTTTTAATTTATCATTATTTAATTAATTTATATATTAATACATGAAAATTTTATCAATTTTTAACAAATATAATAATCATTGCATGACAAATATAAGTCACAACAAATTATTATTGCTAAGCCCATTCTAAACTTACCTTAACTAACTAGGCCTAAATTCTACGTAACCTTAAGGGGCATGCCATTTATTACGTAATTTTTACTATGAATACATGGTCAGAGGTAATGATTACATCTATATATTATATTAATCAATCAGAATTAAATAAAATGATCACATCATACATGGGTAGAGGCAGCTAGTAAGTAAAAAATATTACGTAATAAATGGCACGGCCCTAACTAACTAACCCCAAATTCTACACCATATAACCTTAACGAACTAACCCTAAATTCAACACCATGTAACCATAACTAACTAACTCTAAATTCTACACTATGTAACCTTAACTAACTAATCTAAATTCTACACCATATAACCTTAACTAACTAATCCTAAATTCTACACTACGTAACCTTAACTAACTAATCTTAACTATAGATGCTTGACAAAATTATTTTAAATTGATAAATAGTTTCGTCATTTGTGATTGTGCCAAAAATTTTATATAAATACTAAGAAATTTTTCTATAAACTCAGATAGCATACTTCTTAAAATAATATTCTATTTCAAAATTAATTTCGTCTCTAATAATTATAGGTCGAAATAATTTTATCAAGTGTTTCATCAGGTTTAATTTTGTCTATTAATAAAATCAATTTTATTAAGTATCACTAACTTTAACTAACTAACTCTAAATTCTACACTTTAATTAACTAACTAACCTTAACTAGAGAAATACAGATGTTAGTACATGAATGAAAGCACCAACTAACAGAACTATAACAATTAAGAAATGCACTTAAGCTGTTATCTGAAGAACCCAAAAAGAAAAATGCAAAGTTAGTAGCGATAGTAAACGAAATAAAACTAAACTAAAGACAAAAGATAGTCCAATAGACAAAGCACTGATTAACAACACTAGTGACTATATCAATAATGAAAAGCAGTGAAACTATTATCTAAAAGACTTATAAAAAAGCAAAAGGAAACACTAATCAAAGGTATTACAAATGAAGTACCAACTAACAAAACTATCAACGACGAAAAGCATTGGACAGCTACCTAAAACCCCTAAAAAGAGAGAAAACATAAAAGTTAGTACTGTATCAAGAATAAACAAATAAAAAGAACACTAAATTAAAGACACCAGTAATGATAGGCTTACTAAAGTGAATAAAGCACCAACTAAAGACACCAATAATGCACTCCAACTAAGGAACAAAAAAAAAGAAAGACTCAAAATTTAGAACCAAGTGAAATGAAAAAAAGCAACACCGAACCATAAGCCAACAATAAAAAACATGCAAAAATTGAACAAAGCACCTTCTAGCAAAAATTAGTAGTAGCGACACAAACTACGCCACCAGTGATAGCACCAATAGCACCTAGAGCTGCAGTTATTTAGAAGGTCCAAGGTAGTACATCACTCTTCACGTCATATAAAATTTATATATATTCATATTAAACATCACGTCACATACGTCACATCAAATATCATAGTATATGTTCATTGATATTCAAATGTCTGCAGCTCTAATAGCACCTTCCAGCAAAAATTAGTAATAGTGATACCAACTATGACATCAGCGACATCACCAACAACAATGACTTAAAAATTTGCTAAAAAAAATTACAGTTAGTAAAAAAAAGAAAGCTATGTAAATTATGTAAACAAAAAAAAAATACTTATTTATGTGCTGATCTGTATAACAGCTAATAATCACTGGTGGCAATATATAGTAATTTTGTAATAATTTTTTTTATTTTATATTTTCATAATATCTATATTTTTTCTTTTATACCAAAAACCTTTGAAATATCTTTTTTGAAAATGCTATTTTGAGAGTATTAGTAAATTAATCAAAATTTGATTAGTCGATATTCAAGTTATTATCTACTATAACAATTATTTTAAATAGCAATAGTGTATATTAGAACCAATTTAGCTCTGATAATTCACTTGGATTAAATTTATATCCAGTGCTATGGACTTGTACATGAGTATAATCTGTTAAATAGGAATTAGGATTAATATATAATTGATTTAAAATATAATATCTATGATGTAATCCTTATAATAAGACAAGCTGGGAATAATAGTGCCAAATAATCCTTTTTCATAATAATAGCGCTAATTAATATATTAGTAACATGTAGTGTTAGAAATATTATGTTCTCATTTTCTTATAAAAACATCAATTCAATTTTAATTTGAGAACATTTACAAAATTTAAAATGTTCTCTAATAAATTTTTTTGAGTATATTAAATTTAAAAATATGTTTTCTTCGTAAATAAATAAATAAAATTTAAAATAATTAAAGTTTATAAATATTTAATTGTTAGTTAAAATAGAGAACAATTTAGTTGTTCATGAATTATATAAAAATTTAGAATAATATAATTTATTGGTATATCTATTCCAATTTTATTAAGTTTTGTTAGTTTGTTAAATTAGCTTTTTTTCTTTATAATTTGTATTTTAACAATTTAAAATTGTATTTATTTTATATTAATTTTGGATTAGTCTAATTGTAACAACCTGTTATGCAACTATATTTATAACTCAAAATTTTACTAGGTAGCCCCTATTGTACTTTTAATAAAAAATAATTCTCTTACAATTTTATATGAATTTTAATTTTAATTTTAATTTTAACCTATTTTAATTTTAACTATAATCTAATTATTTTATGGATATTTATAACAGGTTGCTACGAATAGATTATTTTTTATTTTTATATTTTTTTTAAAAAATTACTTTGATTTACAGGCTATGAAATTCACATCTGTTTCAAAAAAGTTTTCTATTTAAATTAGAGTTTTTTTTTTTTATACAACGAGGTCTATCCTCTAATTCTTTATTAATTTAATTTATAGGATTATACATCGTATACATCAAAAGAGAATTTTAGGGAAATAGGGGTAAGAGCTGATTTACTCTCGACCTAAGCTGTGCTAAGATCGCTAGACCTCAGTCTTCGAAAGAATATAAGAAGGATCGCCCACGG
>QKWP01001957.1:0-10254 GCA_003550325.1 Gigaspora rosea
TAAATGCTTACAGTGTAGATCTCATAGAGGGATCTACCACATAGTACTTTACGGTAGTTTCACTGCCTTTTGTCACTTTATTACCTTTCTTTAGTTCGTTACCTTTTGATAGCTTGCCACCTTTCGCCAGTTTCGCAACCTTTCGCCAGTTTCGCCACCTTTTGCCGGTTTCACCACCTTACGCCAGTTTCGCCATTTCGTCTTTTAAATTTTTTTTTGGCGAAAGTTGAAACTAGGTTTCGCCTTTCGGCAATGGCGAAACCTCTAGGTTTCGCCTAACAACTGTACACATGATGGTCATGAACACGAAGAGGACTTGATTTAGGGTGTCCAGGATTATGATGCAACATAATATGCGCATAATTTGACCTGTACCGCATACGCATTATGCGTCACATAAATTTGCATAATTTGGGCCATTTCACATAATAATTCGCATAATATGAGTGTACAAGTTTTAGACCAATGAAATTGCTCAAAATAGAGTAAAAAGCTAGAGTTGGAACCGATATATTTTTTTACTAGCTTAAACCAAGTTGATCAGTTTAGCATATAAAAAATAAAACCGGTTTCAAATTCTAGATAGATAGGACAAAATGACCAATCATGACACTTTTAATAATTTCTTTGATCAATTTTAAGCGGCCTATGTACAATGTACTTAAATCAATACACAAGATAACATAATCTAAATAGATATTTAAAAAAAATCTAATA
Organism: Gigaspora rosea; assembly: GCA_003550325.1. Lineage (NCBI taxonomy): Eukaryota > Fungi > Glomeromycota > Glomeromycetes > Diversisporales > Gigasporaceae > Gigaspora > Gigaspora rosea. The sequence goes on from QKWP01001957.1 coordinate 718, forward strand.
TTAGATATCTGAGAATTCGTGCAATTTTTTGCATATTTTGCATAATTTGTGGTATATCGCATAATATGCTGCATATTTTAAGCTAAAAACTTGCATAATTTGCATAATTTACAATTTGCCGCATGCATAATTTGGCCATCCTTGCATCATAATCCTGGACACCCTAACTTGATTGTGTAGTTGGTGACATATAGGGTGCCTCGTATTAAAAGGGCCCATTTTGTCATATAGCTTATTTGAGATAATTGAGTTTAATCGTTTGTTTTGATTTTCGGACTGATCCGGGATTAAGCAAATTTTATAATTTTGATTGGTTAAATATAACAGGTGACTATCGGGTAAACTCGTAATGTGCTTGTCCTTAGGCAGACTCGTGTAATTTTTCTTTTACATTACCTCCATTTTTTATTATGCAAATCGACCTTCATTTATAATCGAAAAATGTCAACTATGCCGAAATTTACATGAATCTAATAAAAACTCATTTTTCAAAAAAATTGCAAAATGGGCCCTTTTAATACGAGGCACCCCATATAAACCGCACCAGAGTCTAGACAGAAATTGACAGGGCCTAGGATCGATTTTCAGAACATATGATCTTCCGGCATCAATTGTCTTTGAGAAAAAAAATTGATTTATGTTAGGGTTTGGGTTTACGTTGGTAGTTAGAAAGTGCATTATATAGCAAAATTGTGCGAGGAAACTTTTTTGTTAGGCCAGAAAGACGATTTGCTAGTATAAATCTTGCGATAAATACGATTTTTGCAAACCAAACGTTTGTTGTGAATTTCTTTACGTTACACCTGATCCTGAGTTTTAATTGGCTAATTGACGTCAGAAGATCACGTGTTCGAAAAATCGATCTTTGCCCTGGTGTTGTTGTCTAGACACTTTTGCAGTAAAGTGACATGGCGTATGAGAATTAACCAATCGGAGAAAGTAAATTTTTGATCGTCCCGGATCAGTCTGACATCAAAACAAAACACGTGTACAAGAAGAAAAAAAGAGAAAAAAGCGAAAATACTCAAAAACTAGTGTTTAAATGGCCTTAAAAACCATAAAAATGTCCAGAACGCGATTTTACATATATATAGGGACCTTCTAAGGCTATATACACGAACCCTAACCCTAACCTTAACAAAAAAGCCAAAAAGTTAATCCGAAGACGCTACACCACGTGATGGTCACATTACTGCAAAACTAGACAAAGACCTGTAAAAATTTGTATATAAATTAATACAAACTAATGCAAATTTAGATTGATAATGCAAATTAAACCAAATTTCTAAGGGCCAAATTTACGTGTATTCTATAAATTTGATTGGCTAATAATATCAGATAGTGTGCTGAATTAAGTTTCTGAAAGAGAAAATGAATGAACATAATAGATGATCAAGGTTAGAACAAAAATTTTGAGTAAATTTCTGCCATTTTCTGAAACAAATCGCAAATTAATATAAAGTTAATATCTTATTACAAATTAATACAAATTTTTGCAATAACAAAATAAAGATTTTGTATAACACAAAAAATTTTTACGTGTCTCTGTGTCTAGACTAGGGATGGGTATGGTTACAGTTATAGCCGTTTGTGACTGGATATAGCTGTAGTCGATTCTAGCCAGTCAGAGAGGCTTAGCTGACCGACTAAATTGTAGCCGATGCCAGATTTAAAAACAGATCAATGCAGATCATTCTGATAAACGGAAGATCCCGTAATGACTAATGATTATTACGTCACGTGAAATAATACATACGTTATTTGTTTACTTGCACTAACAAAATTGGCCTAAACTAATCTGTAATCTCAATTATCACAAGAATGACCAAACCAATTTTGATGTTTTAACTGCCGTTAGAATCAGAAGATTTGGCTCTACAATTTTAATTAAAGGATCAAAGAACCTTTACATTGTAAAATAATTGATTGACTATAGCCGGCTATTAGCTGGTATGACTGATCGCACTTAGTCAGCTATATGCCAATAGTTGATAATAACCGACTGAAACTGGCCATAACCGACTGAACCCATCCCTAGTCTAGACTCCTGGTAGGGCCATGACATATAAATTATTACTAAGCAGAAACGGTGCATATAAATCACCTGATATAGATCAACTAATAATCCTGATTAAGGTTGCATGCCGTAATAGGTTTGGCCAAGTTGTAAAGTTGCAACCTTTTACCTTAAAGTTGTAATGATTTGCCGTAAAGGGTGTAATAGTCGTAATAGATATAATTGTTGTATTAGGTATAATAGTTGTAATGGTTGTAATGGCTGTAATAGTTGTAATAGCCGTAATGCAATAAGTAGTGGCTTGGTACTGTCGCACTAAATTAGAAATATTAATTGAGACTAAAAACCTATATAATGGCAAATTTAGATATTGTCACACAAAGCATAGTGTGGGAAATGCCACGTGAGTATGGATATTAAGTAGTCTAACTACTTTAGTTTTACTGCACAATTAATATGTAACGAACCTAGCAAACTAGCTGGTTATATATAAATTGTACTGTAAAAACTAAAGTAGTCAAACTACTTAACATCCCTAGTCTTAATCGATTTTTTTCACAAGACTAGCAATAGTAATGCAACTTGTTATTTTTTTTTACATTATAGGTAATTTATAACTTTCATAAAATCGTTCGATATGCCAGTATGCTATTGTACCATACCAGGAACGTAGTGCATGGTGTGAAGTGTTTTGTACAAATCTGGGCACCTAATTGGGTTATTCGCCCTGAACGATACTATAAATGAATTATAATTGATTGATCTGTGTGATATATTCATTATTCAATAATTATTTTTCACGTTTGTACGTTTTATTGCTATATGAGATATAAATTTACAAATGAGCGTATGAATTCAAAAATCAAAGATGCAATAACAAACAATAGTAAAAATAATACTTTTAGGTACAACAATTAGTGATCCGATATAAATTTATAGACTTCAATACTAAATACTTGATTTTTTTTCCTCGGATTTTTTGTCGGGCTGATAAATTGATAATCACTGATCGTAGGCTTAATCAAGAATTTGTCAATCCAAATTATGTTTCGTGAATTTTAATATTCTTTACAGAGCACTCCCCAGAGTTTTGGGTTGGATCCACTGGAACTTGGCAATGCTAGCCAACCAACTCTATAGCAAAATTATCAGCCGGACGTTAACTTCATCAATAAGTTTTTAGGCTCTGAAATTCAGATTGCAAATACTATCAACTTCTTTTCTTATACCAAATGGAATGCGATGAAGAGGAGTACCAGGAACAGAGTACAAAGTATACAGAGTATGTTTACTGGTAAATGTAATATGTACAATTCTGTGCATCTAATTGGATGTTCCCTCCTCATAATCTATTTTTCTGATTTCTGTATTTATGCACTATTACATACATATGTTCTTTGTATGGCTATCGACTTCACCATATTGTTCCTAAATTTGGTATATAACTTGTTCTTACTAGTTTTATTTATAGTTCCGTTTGTATTATCTATATCAGTGCCGATTTTCCATCTTGTTAAATATAAAATTAAGTTTCTATTCCTGGTTTTGTGCAATAACGTCGCGCAGCTACCTTATTGGAAATACTGGTAAGCCAACCGGATTGTTGCAAACATTTATGATACAACCTATTATGGCACTTACAATCTATTACGGCACTTACAACCTATTACGGCACTTACAACTATTACGTCACTTACAACTTTTACGGCATTTTACGGCAATATGGCACATTACAACTTTGGGCATTAGTTGTAATTAAGGTTGCAACCCAGGTTGTAATCCATAATGTCTGTAATTATTACTTACGACCAGCAACCTTAATCCTGATCACGGTACCCAAATTCGGGGATGTCTAAAGTAGGGTCAACTCATATTTCTTAATAATTTTCTCGATTAATTTTAGGGTTAGAGTCATCTTATATTAGGGTTAGGCTGGGGTTTAGATAGTTATATATAAGCAAAATTGCCTATCTGAAGTAGGTTTAGACTGCCATTTTTTGTATTTTTTAGGGGTTTATTCTTTGCTTCGCTAGCAATCATCAAAATTCTGTAATTTGATTGGCTGTGATCACGTGAATTTGACCCTGCTTTAGACGACACCCAAATTCGACTAATCAAATTGTTTAAATGTGACAGACAGAAAAACTTTAGTAGTACTATGCGCTTAAATTACCGTAAACTGCCGTATAAAAGACCCGGGTCTCTTACACCTCACCAATATTAAAACCTAATATTAGACCTGGGTCTAGTACATGTTTAATGTTGTTAGTCGAAATACTTAATTTAGTCAACTATTTAGACAATTAGTGTCTAAATATATTTCGACATGGCATTATTTTTTTTCGAAATGTCAAAAGTCTAAATTTGCCTAAATGTCTAAATAGTTGACTAAATAATACTATGTGACTAAATGTCTAAATAGTTGACTAAATATAATACTATATGACTAAATATAAGATTCTATTTAATTATAGCACTTTGCAAAAAAGTGTAATCCTGTGATTTACACAGTGATGATGGCAGAAAATTTTAATTCCCTATTAATCATCATTTTCATCAAAAACGTCTATGTTTTATCTGAAATCATTAAAATTCTTCAAGAATTGAAAAATCGGCTGATTTCTCGTGACAACATGATCTGCAGAGATCACACATTTTTGCAAAGCGCAATAAGCTCTGGTATAGCTTTAAAACAACCAAAAAACTTTGTACATTGCTTCATATTATTTGTAAAACCTAATAACTTACAGTATTAAATAATAAAAATAGAGGCACTCAATATATAAAGATTTAGAATTCGATCATCGATTCTAAACCGATTTTGAGGTTTCGATCATCAATTTTGATTTTTAGAATCAATTCGCATCCCTACTTTGTGATATTTACATACAGTTCCACAGCTGCAATGGCAGTGCAGGGACCTGAAACAGATGCTGCAGGATGACACCCCAATACTTTTTAGCTATATGGGCGTATGTTAGACATTTTTCTTATGCTTGTGTTTTCATGTAGTTTAGGACCTTGGGGTTTAGAAAATTTTAGAACTGAGAGGTCAGTAGTTTATACGTAGTTGATTGGTATGAGTTCAAATAATTAGTCCTAGACTTTAGTCCTAGACTAGAGGTATTGATGTTAAATATGAATGCTAGAGCTTGTTTGGATAGCAAACCTATTACTATATGTTTTTTCATATTATTTTTTAATTTAGACATTTCGACATTATTTAGACATTTCGACATTATTTAGACATTTTGGCATAAATTAGGATTTCGATAATATTTAGACATTTCGGCAGCCTAAATATCAAATGTCGAAATATTTTTACAAGCATAAAACAATTTCGGCTAACATCATTATACATGGTGGAGATTTTTTACCATTAGAAGGAAACTTTAAAAAGCATGCATATTTTTATTCATAGTGGGCAGCCTAAATATTTGAAAAAACCCGCATTTGGTTATTGTAGATTATGAGTTTCATGCCCGGGTCTAGTACATAGGGGGTCTGATATCTGGGATAGTCTTGTATACGGCAGTTTGCGGCAATTTTTTTATTTGTATTTTTTTTTTAGATTATTTTATTAAAAGTTTTTATTTAATTTTAATTATATATATATTTTACAATCAAAAATTGAAACCGCCTAGAAAAAAAAGTTTTTTTATTAACAATTAATCGTTTAATGCGCCTAACAGTTTAAACCACTTGGATTTAATACCATTTAGCTTAAACTAACAGTATAAAGAAATTTTGTGCTGCTAAATAATTTTAACTCTTAACGACAATCAGCTTATCTATGATATTTCTTAAATATATGGGCCAAATTGCTTCATCTCCATAGTAATTTGATATGTCATGAACACATGGCAAAATAATTGTAAAATTATCAATGACGATATTGATAAATAGTTAATTGAAATAAAAAATAAAATAAATAAGAAAAAGTAATATGACATCTTTTTTAATTAGAATAAAAATAAAATGAATAAGAAAAGGTAATATGTTATCTTTTTTAATTAGAATAATAGATTGAAATAATAAAAATAAATGTACTATATAAAGTTAAAATGTATAAAAATAATTTGAGTGCTGCAAAGAGAAAATGAGGTTGTGGACTTTCAAGTCTATCTTTTAAATAATTGGCGAGTAATAGGTTAAATTAAAATCTTGTAAGAAACTTTTCTTGGCATCATAATGCCAGGAACGTAGTACGAAGTATGAAGTGGATGGTTCAGTTCGTTCGTCAGCAAAATCTGTAATCTGATTGGACACCTAATAATTTACGAATTTCGGCTGATCAAATATGGCTAAGTGATACCTGCAGCAATCTAGTCAAATCCGGTTATGAAGCTGTAAATCCCAACTGATATAGCAAGCTAATATCTTGTATGAATATTGTAATCATCGTATGGGTACTCTCATGCCGAGTTTAACTCCGATGGTTTACTTTGGAAAGGTCACATGAATTAGAATAAGACACGGATATTAATAATTTATTAGCCATTTATTTAAAAAGAATGTATATTTATGTTTTCTTAATTTAAGGAGAGCATACATTAGAAGCAAGATGATGAACAAAGGGTCGGACCAACCATTTATATAAATTCTAAATCTCAAATAAGTTTACACTCCAATAACTACGACTACACCACTACTACTACGTTTTTACACTGTTACTACTACGTTTTACGTTTCTTGAGTAACGTCTGTATAATTAAGCCACTAAGAATACATAATAATGCCTAATACTAGAAAGGTAAGGTTAACATAGCTATAGCGATACAATTATGGAAGGTATGTGACAACTTTACGAATTTTACCAATGCGGAAGTGAGAGGCAAAGGAAAAAATTATTTGTTACAGTATAATGATTCTTATATTATAATCGCTTTCATATTTTAGCTATGATAACATTTCTAACTGCTCAGTTGCCGGATTCATGCATAGAAACACGTTACGGCAAACAAATTCAGTATAAAAATCAGCATTTGTACCTAAACTCCACCCATACAAGAACTTGTCATTTTGTGGCAACATGGAAACATTCGAATTTTGCATTCGTCCACAAAATCTGATTCTAATTAGATGCTCTAATTTTGTATGCGTTATGCAAAAAGGTGCAATAATCTACATCCTTACCAGGAACGCAATCAAAATCTTGATTCTGATTGTATGTAGTGCTTAGGGATTAACAATTATCTCATAATTGCTGAATACGATGTTAATAGGAAGTCATAAGGTGGATTAGTGGCAGAAACGTCCTCGGTCCTGTGATTTCCGAGCAATTTAGAGCTCCATAGATCATTCACGTAAAAAATTTAACGACCATGTGATTTATAATCTGGGTTTTCTTGGATGCATTTTGCTTGGAAATCACTGGACTGAGGATCGTTTTTGTTACCACTAATCCACCTGGAAGTCATACTTGAACCTTAAGGTTAATTACACTTCCCTCTGATGCTGCTCATCGTTGCATTGCCAGAATGTTTCTTCGATCGGTGGTGTTCAATCAGTATTCAACGTTGTATGCATGTTCGAAAAAAGCATTCGCATCACTGTTCAGCCCGATTTTCGGTCACATTTGAGAACCCATGACAAAATCGATACAATAGCTAGGATTTTTTTTACTCATATGCTCGTTATCAATAATTGGATAAATCATGCACGAATATTATCTGAATCACACACAAATATTAAAAATGTAATGGTTTTATTATTGCTCAGATTCTAAACCGGTCAATTAGGAGCTTCTGACTGGTATCGGTCACGGTTATGACCAGTCATGACCGGTCATAACCTTTTACTACTTCTAAATATAATGCTCTTTTATTTGGTAACAACATACTGTATGTAAAAATTTATTTGCTTTTTTCCAAATTAATTAAATTACTACAAATGATTACCGTGTTGTTGCATAATAACGCTCGCTCATTAGTTAAAATTATTCCTTAATTAAGCTTAATCTAGGCTAGCGGTCGTACCCTAGGGTACAATAACCGGTTAACTGTTAGGCTATCCGAATACCCGAATTATAAAACTGATAAACAGATAAATTATTGATGTATCCGGTTAACTTAAGATATAATATAGGATAATATAGGGTAAAATACAATTATAATAAAAATTTTAATTTGCGTATTATTTATATACTAGCATCACTCCAGCACTCAGTGTAAAACTTGTCTACATCATAAATTTAATGTATTTTAATAAGAACATGATTTTAATATTTCGTTTGTTTATTATATTTATTTAATAGGTGATATAAATCAATTACACTTTAAACTTATACTGGCTTTCAGTTTTTTGTAAGTACTGTATAATAATAATAATTATTATATTATATATATGAATACAGTAAGTACTTACTTTATGTTTTTATTACATACACATACTTTACACAAGAATACTATTATTGTTCCTCATCATTTCTGAATTTACGTAAATCCTGAATTGACGTGTGTTCTTTTTGATTTTCATCTTGTATGCAGATCATGTAATAAATTACTGATAATAATTACTTTGTTCCACATCATTTCTGAATTTAATTCTGAATGAACATTCGTTCTTTCTCGATTTTCATCGATTATGAAATGCACAGCAATGTAATAAATTACTGATAATAATTATTTATTAATAATTACATTGTTTTTTTTCATTAACCCACTCCTATCTTTTTTTATCAGCATGCTGTATATCGTTTCCAATAATGTTAAGATTTGACGTAGATCGTCTTGATCATTGGCTATGTTTTTACTCGTGACCCGCCACATTTCCTTTTAGGCTAAAACGGGAGTCGTCTAAAGCCGTGTGCGTCACGTGACATAGAGCCAATAAATTGCTTGTTTTGATCGACACGGCGAAGAAAATAAAGTGAAAAAAAGTGAAAAACGTCCAAAATACAAAAATCGAGCACCTAAACCTACCTTGGGGTATTAACAAAAAATGTCGGGGAGGCAATTTTACTATATAGAACATTCTAACTCTGACCCCAGACTAACCCTTACCCTAACCCTAATCAAAAAGTCAAAAACACATGACCGCACACGGCTTTAGACGTACCCCTAAAACGGAAAGGATTTTCATCAAATAATTTTATATTATCTTATCGATATCGATATCATATAATATCGGATATATCAAGATAGTTTAGATAATAATAACGATAACGATATCGATATCGATATTGATATAGCCCCAAAAATTTTTTATCGTATTCGGGTTGTATTTATAAGATTTTTAAGTTCGACGACTTTTGATTCCATAATAAGATGTATGCATTGCCATGTAAACTTTATTTGAAATTATGTACGTACATACTAAAAATACATTTGTTAGTTTTGTTAACAAATTCTCAGATTATTCCCGATTATAGCTATGCTTCCATAGTTAGATGATGCATTCTTAAAAGGTTTACTAAATATATAAATAAATTCTCAGATAATTCCTGATAATAGCAATGTCCATACTTAGAAGATGTATTCTTATGAGAGTTTACTAAGTATATGTTAAACTTTATATTT
>QKWP01001957.1:10511-97576 GCA_003550325.1 Gigaspora rosea
TGGTCCCAACTGGTCCCAACTGGTCCTAATTCAATTGTAAATTTTTATAATGATTTTTTCCTTATGAGCTTTAAATAAAAGTTGTACAAAATAAGATTCTTTACATATTTGCTTAGTACATAAAAGTGTTAAAGTTTCTTCAAAATTTAGAAATCTTTAAAATATAAAATTTTAGGACCAGTCCTAGGACCAGGTCCTAAATTTGATATTTTAAAGATTTCTAAATTTTGGAGAAACTTTAACACTTTTATTTATTAAGCAAATATGTAAAGAATCTTATTTTGTACAACTTTTATTAATAGTTCATAAAGAAAAATTATTATAAAAATTTACAATTTAATTAGGACCAGTTGGGACCAGTTGGGACCAATAACATCCCTAATGGCAAATCTATCATCAGACATAAATTTACATAAACGGCCGCACAGATAACCAACTGTACACAAAATATGCTCGAAAGCCCGATTGTAGGTTTCCTTTGACAGTACTCATATTCAGTAAGTATGAACATCATTATCATTGGTTTCTTTTAGTAGAATTTTGATTAATTTATGCTATCGCAGCTATGGAGCCTAACCACAGCATGAGGTCCTTGCATTGCTATCACAGCTATGGGTCTAATTACAATGTAAGATCCTTGTACTGCTATCATAGTTGCAGAGCTTAATTGCCAAACATGAGGTTCTTGCTTTGCCTGTGGCAACAATAGAGCCTAATCACAACATGAGGTCCTCGCATTGCTATTGCATCCACGGGGCCTATGAGATTCTTGCAATGCTATCATAGTTGCAGAGCATAGTCACAAACATGAGATTCTTGCATTACCTATACCTACTGTAGAGCCTAATTACACTGTAAGGTTCTTGCTTTGCTATCACAGCCATGCAGCCTATTCACTATGTAAAGTCCTTGTACTGCTATTGTAATCACAGAACTTAATCATCAAATATGAGATTCTTTACTGTTGTCACGGTTAAAAATTTTAACCCGTGGCTTATACATAATTTGGCAACACCGGAAGGTCCATCGATCCAGCCATATGGAATAACAAGGTTGAGGCGGAGGCTTTGAGATAATGTTTATTTCCAGAGTTGTTTGTTTGCAATGTGCGGAGGCACAGGGATGACGTAGAGAGTCTTTAATTATTTTGGAGCATTAATGCTCACGGTCCGAGAGCACGAGTGTTTCAAGTCTTAAGGTATAGAAGCACGAATGCTTCAAAGCCTTAAGGTAAAAAGAATCATGAAGAAGCCTAAAGCGCAGTAGTTCTTAATAACTCAGAAAGTATTTAAAGCCTGAGTTTTCACGCTACTACAATTAATTCAGACTTGGTCTCAGAATATAATTTGGATTACTATGTCTTAGTTATAGTTTTATAATAAGAATAGATTTTCTTTGTGTTAATTTTAGTTTAGCATATATTCATTGTATTCTTTTGTAAGTATTACGTTGCTATTTTATATCATAATAAATTACCCCGATGTTTAATTAATCACATCATATACGTCTTATTTAATTCAATCACGTAGATTGATTAATTAAGTGATAACCCCGACCCCGATAAACTAATTCCCGTGACATCATAAACCTGTGTACAATCGATATATATTCAAACCCAAGTGAACCATCAGAGCTAAATTGGACCGATATCCATTATTGCTCTCCCAACCGATGGTCACACTGTCCATGGCAACTATAGAGCCTAATTACATGATGTTCTTGCATTGCTATCGCATTCATGAAGCCTAATCACACTATGAAACCTTGCATTGCTATCGTAGTTATGGAACTTAATCTCCATGCATAAAGTTCTTGCACTGCCGTAGAGCCTAATTACTACATAAGATCCACAGAGCCTAAACACAATGTAAGATTCTTGCACTGCTATCATGGTTACGGTGCTTAATTACCTAACATGAGGCTCTTGCACTGCCTGCGGCAGCCATAGAGCCTAATCACAACATGGGTTCTTGCATTGTTATAGCAGCCACGGTTAATGCTGCCTGATGAATGACGCAACTTGCGTCATTAGTGCATGACGAAACCATTTTGTCAGGCAACTTCGAGTTAACAAAATGACGAATGACTAAACTCATAACGCATTGGGGTGCGTGGTATAATATGTAAATCATAACTATATATCATATAATAAAATTAATTAATAAATTTTTTAATTCAAATTTTAAATAGATTTAGATAGATGTACAGCCCTAACGGTTCGATAGTTTGTTTTTTTTTATTTAACACCTCCGTAGAGGACGCCATATAGGCGTTCTTTATTATAATTTACTAACGAGCAATTAATATTACATTATATAAAAGAAAGAATTAATCAAATTAACCAAAATTAACCCCCTCCTTTCTAGGAACAGGAAATCATTGCCAGCGAAGAGAGTACCAAGAGGTTTATCCACGTACCCTTAAAATAAGGTATTTTTTAACCCCTTCGATACCCTTACGTCCTCCCTTCTTCATAGCGTTCAAAATCTTTAACTCGTTATTTAACCTCATCCGAATTATATCTGGTAAGACTGTTTCCGGTATCTGTTTCTGTCCCCACTTAACCTGGGTATACCAGCACCAGATCTCATATAAACAGGTAATGTGCACCCATATTGCTGCTTTACATTTGGGAATCTCTTCAATATTAGATGCGGAAAAGATTTCATCCCATGACAAAAGAAGTCTATCCTTATCTGTGGTTACCAAGCATTTATATGCCTCAGTCCATATCATTTTACTAACCCTACACTCCAAAGCAAAGTGTAGCGGGGTTTGTATCTCTCTGGGACATGCCGGGCATTCTCCACTTTCCTCCTGGTTCGAGTGTATTAACCGATATCCGAGGGGGAGTGCCCGGAAGTTCAACATCCAAGCAACATCCTTTTTCCTATTAATAGTCCATTTCTCCTTAATCCAGTCAGCATGCTCTGACTGACTGGGTGAGGGCTTGACCTTTGATCGTAGGTACTCTATCGCATCTTTGACCGAATAACTGCCTCGCTGATTTCCTATCCTAAACTCCCCTGGGTCCCATGACCCACTATCTTCTCCGAGCACTTGACCTTCTAGCCAGTTCCACGCCAGTATATAAGGCTTCCACCTCTCCGGCCACCCCTTAGTTGTCACTGTGCTGCTGTTTAAAGCTTCCTTGATCGTAATGTTTCTCTTATTCTGCAGGTTTTCAGTAATTATTGCACGTTCTGCCTTCGCCCAGAAACTGTCACTTGTCCACAACTTAATAAACACTGTGATTAGTCTAACATCCAATGCATCCTTTAATATTGGAGCTGCCAGGCCTCCTTGGTCATACCCCTGCTAGAAGGTTGAATAACGAGAAAGCATTCTCGACCTATTCTTAATCCACTCCATTATTATATTATTAAAGAGGTATAATTGCTTCCTCTTTGGAGGAACAAGGTATGCCAGGTACTACATTTTCGAGATGAATAACGACTTTGATATTAAAATTCTACCTTTAAAAGAGAGGTTTCTATTTGCCATCAATTTGATTTTGTCTTGAATTGTACCAGCTAAATCTTCCCATAAATGCTTTATAGGGTTACCTCTACCATCCACCTTATACCCTAGTATTGCGATCGGTTCCCCCTCCGTTAATCTCTTAAATTCGTCTTCCCCAGGTAAATTAAGTCCCTGTACTGCTGTCGTCAGTGGTACCAAAATTGTTTTCGATTTATTTACTTTAGCATTTGATGCCGCCTCGTATACCTTAGTTGCTTCCATAAATTTAAGCCAATCATCCTGAGAACCAATACCTATAGTCAAATCATCTGCGTACGCGGCGATTNATAGGGTTACCTCTACCATCCACCTTATACCCTAGTATTGCGATCGGTTCCCCCTCCGTTAATCTCTTAAATTCGTCTTCCCCAGGTAAATTAAGTCCCTGTACTGCTGTCGTCAGTGGTACCAAAATTGTTTTCGATTTATTTACTTTAGCATTTGATGCCGCCTCGTATACCTTAGTTGCTTCCATAAATTTAAGCCAATCATCCTGAGAACCAATACCTATAGTCAAATCATCTGCGTACGCGGCGATTTTGAACTCCTGGTTCTTAATATTAATACCATTAATACTATCATATATACACCTTAATAGAGGTTCTATTGCAAGTATATATAAGAGCGGAGATAGCGGGTCACCCTGACAAACCCCTCTTTCAACCTTAAAGGGTTCTGAAACCAAACTGGCATCCGTGACGTAAGCTTGTTGTGACGAAAAAGTGCGTTAACAACGTTACTAAACTTTGTGTCAAAATTCATCTTCTCAAGAACCGTACGTAAATATTCATGATTAACCCTGTCAAAGGCTTTTTGCTGATCTATAAAGAGAAGCCATTGATCACTGAGCTGATCTGTTTGGTTTCTCATAACCGTTAACACGTCCAAAGCTGCATCCAAAATCGACCTCCCTGACACGAATCCTCTTTGGTATGAGCCAATAACGTCCGCACATATCACATTCAGACGATTGGCCATAATTTTCATAAAGATTTTAACGTCACAATTCGTAAGCGAGATTGGTCTCCAATTACTTATCGTTTCTAAATTCTCTTTTTTTTTAGGAATAAGCATGATAATGTTCTGGCTCCACGAAGTCAGCATTTCCCTAGTTTCTATTACTCTATTAAATAACTTTTGTAAAATTGGAATTACTTCTTCTTTTGCTAACTTGTAAAATTCGTAGCTAAGGCTGTCCGTTCCAGGGGACCTGTTATTGGCAAATGCGCCTATAACGTCAAGAATTTCCTCCTCTGAGATTTTTTTAACCAACTGTGCATTTTGAGCTGATGACACTTGTGGTAAACTTCGTGTTAACTCCTCAACCGCTTCTCTATCAATTCCTTCTGTTTTGTAGAGTTGTTCGAAACTGTTACGAATGTATTGCAGAACGTTTACCAGATCCTTTTCTGTTGGATTACCTAGGTCCCTAATTTTCATGGTAGGTGTTGATGAGAGCCTATTTTTATAACACATGAAGAAATACTTTGTGGACCTTTCTCCGCTTTCTATCCATTTAACCTTAGACCTAACTTGACACTTTTCTGCCAAAAGTGATAACTCCTTCTGTAGCTGCTGATTCACATCTTCCGCTACTAATCGTAAATCTTCGTATTTGTCTGCGTGCATAATTTTTATGTTTACATCTGCAAGTTTTTTATGTAATTTTTGTATCCTGTTTTCCACCGTCGTCTGTGATCTATAGGCCCGAACAACCGATTGGATGATACACTTATGACGGTCCCACTTAGTTATATCCTTGATGTTCCTCAGCTCTTCCTCGACCTCATTCCTTAACTTAATATTAGACCAACAACCTTTGTCGAATTTCCAACATGCTGCTCTTGGGTGTTCCTGTGCGAAATGCATCTCACATTCCAACAACAGATGATCGGAGTTCCCATACCGAGTAGCTACACTATTACAGAATTGACCGTGATTAGCATCTACAAATATATAGTCCAAACGCGTGGCCATTAAATGGCTTCCGCGTGTTTTCTGATAGAAGGTAAGGAAGGGTTTGAGCCCTATTATCTCTGCAGTATCAATGAAGTCCTGCATTTTCTGCTTTAATATATTATGGGATGGATCATTGTGTGGTTCGGCTTGACTAATTCTGTTTTCATATAGGTCCAAATTAACATTGAAATCCCCTGCTACAATATTAACTACCTCCTCGTCTATCTGTGGAGACCATCTATTAAAGAAAGCGACACGGTCCTCAATATTTAGTGGGGCATACACATTCATCACCAGGTAGGAATGGTGCCTAAAATTAAAGTGCACCAATAGAATTTGCCCATTGTATGCTTCATTTATCTCCTCAAACTTGATCTCCTTCCTTCCTGCCAAAATTGCCACTTTCGATGTCCAGTGCGAATTCCATATCCATTGTTGCGCCAAAAAATTTCGAATCGAGTAATCTTGAAGATTGGTTTCTTGAATTAAAATTAAGTCTAGCTTATACGATTTCAATAATGTCATAGTCCTTTGAAATTTCTGTTTGTTATTTAAACCCTTTACATTTAGGGTTGCTATTTTGATCGTGTTATGCATGTATAAAGAAAAAAAACAAAAAGAGAGAAGAAAAAAATAAAAATACAAAATAAAAGAGCGACAAAAATTGCACGTGCAATTTATAGTGATCCTTATTTAACCGATTGTTCATTTACCCGACGAACCCTTGCCCCCCTGACATCTCTTTCCTTTCCATAAGGGGAGGGCCTTTTGTCCATCGCTGGGATTTGCCTTTTGTCTATCACTGGAATTTTAGTTTTCTTCTTGTTTCGTTTACTTGTAACCTTTGTAAAACCATCATCGTCTGTTGCACGTTTCGGTGCCACGGTCGATTCCTCTGCTATTTCCATTTCATCATGTTCCTCAAGCTCTAGTTCCACATCTTCTGCTCCACCTGTCTCTACTGATTCCATGATCGAGTCGTCAGCTACTTTCTCTTCTTCCACACCAGGGGTACGTACTAAATCCTGGGTCTCTCGCTTTTCCTCCTCATGTTGGTCTTCTGCCACCGCCTCATTCGTCGCTTGATCAGAACTTTCCAAATTTTCCTCTTCAGCCACCTCTTGATTGCCAGTAGTAGATTCAGTACCTGAACCTTGTGTTATATCCGATAGGTATGGATTATTTGCACTGTATGTTATCTCTTCCGTCCCTTTATTCTGATTTTGTGCTTTTAATTCGTTTAAAGCCTGCGCTCTAATATCTTTTTGACGACGTCGAATTTCAATTGATCTTTTAAGTTCCTCACAACCCCTCTTGAAGTGACCTTCCTTGTCACGGAAGAAACACACTTTAGGCGCCTCTTTCCAATCTATTGTGACTTTTTGGTCCCATATGTGAGTACACCTTGGCATTCTCTTAACGAGATCTGGGTCCTCCGTTGTTTCGAATACAACAACCCATTGATTTGTGCATACGGGTGTGCCATCGTATACCATGGGCTTAATTAATGAAATATTACCAAAATTCTCCATAGCCTCTTTAATACATCTTGAGATAATATCGTTAGGACCCATTGGGACATTCTTCAACCTAACCGGCAAGAAACTACGTCTGAGATTAACTGGGATATACCCAAAGAGTGACCGTTTAAAGATATTAACCCCTTGTGCAGTATACAGCTGCTGTTTCTCTTGATTACTAAAAATGACTTCAAGGTACATACGTCTCCCTCTTTTAAAATGCGGCCTAGCCGCAATCAAGTCATAACCCAATTTTACATATTGTGCGGCAACAATATCATTAATTGCGATATTTTCAAAGCTTTGGATATCAAAGATTAATGCATTATTGTTTTTTGTGTGAATTCTGTCTCTAGGAGCAAAGTTAGAGTATGTTGCTTTGTCACTTTTTAGTTTAGTGAATAAACTAGACCATTGACGGATTTTTGATGATTTTTTCTCCGGAATTATCGTAGTTTTACCCATGTTCAGATTTAGATTGTTGTTTTGCATATCTGCACTCATTACGTCAGAATTTTCCGCAATCTTTCCAGAAAGTTCCTCCAAACTTCCCAGCAAATTTCCCAATTCGTCAGAATTACTTAAGACTGTGTCCATTGGGTCCTCACTCAAAGAGAACTCCAAGTCCACTTCGTCAGACCACTTTGCAGATACATCACTAGAGGTAGTTACGTTCTGTTCTTGTCTCTGTTCTCGGTTTACCTGGGCCACTGAGTCTTCCTGTGCGACATACGTTTCCTCTACTTCGTTCGCAGATTTTGACCTGGTGTCGTGAGTCTTTACGCGTTTTTCCTGAGACTTGCTCATATTCCAATCTATAACTTTCCTTTTCTTTGGTACTAGGGCTTTCGCCCCTATTCCGAGACCTCTTAAGCTCTTAAACCTGCCTTTCTTCTGTATAATACCTTCTTATTTCTTTTTTAGTACTCTCCTGGCACTGGAACGTGGTAGAGTGTAGATCCGATCTCCTTAAAACATTGTTTGATAGTTTTGAATAAATTTTCACAAAGACTAGTATTACATCTCAACAAACAAGGCTATAGAATCATTTCATTCATTTAAGCATGAAAAAACTGTAATATGCTACGTGTTTTTTTAAAAAAAAAGTAGCAAAAAGAAAGGGTCTGTAATATGCTACGTGTTTTTTTCTTAAAAAAAGAAAGGTGTAAATTTAGTTTCGTTTTTAAAGAAATGGCTCTATAACCTTGAGGGACGTAATACTTGTCTTTGCGAAGTTTTATCCAAAACTATCGAACCATCAGAGCTGTACATCTGTTTTAAAAATTCATTAATAAATTTTATTATATGACCACATATAGTTTTGATTTACATAGTATACTGCGCACCCCAATGACGCATGTTGAAACTCGTGAAATTCATGAAAAAACAACAAAACTCTTGTTGTTTCTAATGAAGCACAAGACTATTATTTATTCCTTTCATAATGGAAGTAAATTAACCTATGTGAAGTTGATATTTTTGTCATCGTTTGTCATTATTATTTTTTGACATATCAATTCAATATTTCCTGATGGTTTGCAATGGTCGCCTGTATATATCTGATAGGTTCATGTAACTCTTCTGTGTAGGGTTGTAAAATTGCCGTAATTTTACATAATTTTATATAAGTTTGTGTAAGTTTTGAAATCAAAATTACATGTAATTTTTATCACGTAAATAATTTTGGCAAAAATTTTTATAAAGCTGGCATTAAGAATAAATATAAATTACATTTCCGAACATAATGATGGATATCTATTAGTGCTTGCAAAACTTTTATAATGCCGTTACAATTATCTTGTGACAATGGATTATTTAATATAAAGTTACATTACAGTTTCGTAAATTACAATGAAATTTCATGTAATGTAAAAATGTAATTTTGTGTAATACAACCATACTTCTGTAAACTAACAAAAAAAACATAAACTTAACCCTAATATAATGTTTTACGCTAAACAATTGCGCATATTCATTGTCTTGATGTTATTTGATTGGTATGCAAAAATCTGTCAGTGTCACTAGTGCAGTAGTAATGAACTACTAGCAATAAAATTCATCGGTTTCAGATTCAATGTAATGTAAAGCTAAAAATTAATCTTTGTATGCCTTGTTAATTTTTGTAGAGTTAACTTGTAATTAACTATTTTTAATAGAAAAGTTCATTGTTATGCTTTCAGGACCGATGAATCTTTATAATGAGGAACAACAATATTTTTGAAAAAATTTAAGATTCAGAATGCCTAAAAGTCAGTATAAATAAGATTGTCAAAAAGAGGACCAACTATAAATTTGCATTTTATTAGGAAATTAATTTTGTCAAGAATTTCGTTATGCGTCACGAGTTTTATCATGCGTCATGAGTTTCGTCAATTGCCAATGGTTTCGTCAGACGAAACACAGACGAAACCATTGCGTCTTTGCAAAAATTGTTGAGTCAGGCATCATTAGCCACGGTGTCTAATCACAATTTAAGGTCCTTGTACTGTTAACATGAGGTTTTTCACTGCCTGTGGCAGTCATAGGCCTAATCACAGCATGAGATCCTTACAGCCACGGAGCCTAATTACAACAAAAGATCTTTGTACTGCTATTGTAGTTGCGGTCCCTATATAAAAAAGTCAAAATTCTATTTAGATTTTGTTCAGATTATTATTTTAAAAATGAACATTTTTCTGTAATAAAAAATCAGAACAAAATCTAAATTAGAATTTTGATTTTTTTATAGGGAGAGATCAATCACCAAACATAAGGTTCTTGCATTGCCTGCGGCAACTATAGAGCCTAATCAGAACATGAGGTCCTTGTATTGCTATCGAGCCATAGNCTTTCTTAATATTACATCAAATCTTTAAATTCTTATTGGACATATCAATATAAATCGTTATTTTTGACTATAACGATAGATATTTTTGCCAAATCATACTGATATTTTTCTGTGATCCTGTGTCCAGTACATTATTTGCATCTAAAATCTAATTATTATGGGTGTAAACCATTAAGCCTGTTATTATTATTAAGTTTTTTGCCACCTAAAAAATTTTAATATTTCTATATTTTTTATTTATGTAAATACAATTTTATACTTATTCGGTATTTACTGCATTTTTTTTGTATAACTACTTTAGCATGGACATAAGGATGTGCCTAACTACTAGTCTATATTATAAAAGTTATAAAGTGTCTGTCCGCTTAAAGTATTGTGCTAACTTGGGCCCCGAAGGGTCTCAGGTTGTCAAGCACATTAAATTCAAAGCCAAATATGCTGTTATTGGATGCGGAACATTCAATAATGGATTTATTTTATTTTTCTGTTATTACATGGCGTAAAACAACTGTTATACGACCCACATTTACTATGACAAAGAAAAATAATACAAATTAATAATTCATAGATACCCAAACAGTTAACTATTATTAATGCAGCTATTAAATTTATATTGGTGCGAAAGAGAGTTATATATAGTTGTAAATAATATAATAAACGTTTACAAGAACTATTTTTTAATAACCTAGAGGTTACTCTTATATTAAATATAAAAAAAAGTAAGATATTTTTTACAAGACAAATGTTTGTTTTATTTTGTTCATTTGTATTACTTTGTATTATGTTCTAATATTCTTATGAGCATTGTTCATATTAGTGTTCAGACCCGTCATGAAAATCCCAACTCAGGTTACCCAGGTGACCTGGGTGAACACTAGATAGTTAAAAATTCTACACGGGTCATCTGCGGGTAGTAACATGAGTAACCCGCGAGTAGTAACACAGGTCATCCAAGTAATAAAATAATTTTATTGTCTTTCTAAAAAAAAAAAAAGACATTTTACAGTCGTTTTATGCAATTTATACTTTTTTGACTATAAAATTTTTTTATCACTCGGGTGACCCATGTTACTACCCGTGGTAGAATTTTTTCTACTGCCTAGTATTTAGTAGTGATGCAGACATTTATAAATCTTGGAGATAGCTATCTCAGCAAAAATATTACAGTAATACAGCACATTTGCCATATAAGTAGAAGTGCCGCATACCGTATAAGTGCTATAAGTAATATAAATGCTATATGCCATATGTCGACTGCATAAGCGCTATATAAATTTAGGGACAAATTGTCTGATAGATTATTTTATTTGTATAACTGTATAATGCGAATTTATCATAGCCAAATTCCTGATATTCACAAACCTGCCTGATAATATAGAATCCCGTTACAACTGTTCTCATAATAATTTGGCCGAATTCGATAAGTTTTTGATTTCGGCATGTTCGATATATAAAAGCATAAGATTGATAGAATAATTTCATCATGTTATTGTATTTCTTTGAAAAAAGCAGACGTTATAAACTTCCAGAATAGTCTTACGACCTTGACGAATACATATTCAGCAATAAACAAATTTTGCGCATACAGATCCTTATAATCTTGACTTATCTCTCATTAAAGCAATATTGTATTTATTATCATATAAAAGATAGATTTAATGCTTATAAATCTTTATATCTATCATTATCCAATTCCTTTAAATCATTTCATTCACCCTAATTTAATCTGTGAGTATAAAGACAATTTGTTAATCAGTGGAATTAAAATCAGAAAATAAATTATAAGGTATTTATTCATAAATACTTACTTACCATTATCTAATCATTTATTTGCCTAAATTTGGTGGTGAGTATAAAGATGAGGTGGAATTGAAAAATAGAAAATCATAGTTAGTAAATACTTACAGGTATTCATAAATACTTATTTACTTTTACAATTGTTAGATGAAACTATCTTCATAAATGGCGAAAGACGAAACCCAAATGCGAAGCCACGAAATCCTAGTAAAAGGCGAAACCCTTGGTGAAAAGTAAAGCCCCTGGTAAAAGATGAAACTTCTGACGAAAAATAAGACCCATTACTTCTAAAAGTTGAGATATTCTGATGAGCAGACGTATTTTTTAAACACAGTATGTGGTTTATACATGTAGCCAAAACTATTTTAATTTATTTAAAACTAGTTACACATAAGCCATAATAGTTTTGATCATCACTCATGACACACTACCTCACTTACTGCACTTACCTAACAGCAATATAACCTCAGGGTAGTACAACTTATACGTCATAGCCATAATGCCATAAGTAGTCACTACCCTGAGAAATGTCTGCTTCATTAGTGTTCACCAGTGTGATTTTCATGACGGGTCAGAACACTACTATATATATAGTTCATAACCGTGTCACCCATGTAAGTAACCCACGGGTGACCCGCAGTTTGACCACCCAAGTGGGCCATAATTCTACCCAGGTCACCCGCCCACCCGTGGGCGACCCAGGTGAGTATCACTCGGGTCTGAACACTAGTTCACGTAACAATATCTATATCTATATATCTATATTGTCCACGTAGTCAATATATCTATATTCTTATCTTCTAATATTACTAAAGTTATAAAGTGTCCGTCCACTTAAAGCATTCTGATTGGTTGAATTTGGGTACCATAATCATGATGATCATCCTTTGTCTTACATCAGGTAATCTACATGTGACCGTCCCTATTATCTGAGTTCAAAAAAACCTATAAGTTAGAATTTTACTTAACAGTAGGAGTTTCTATAATTGATTCTGCAGATAATACTATACTATTAATACAACCCTAAAATTTATACGCTGCCAAAGATAGTTTTTTGTTTGCGAATTATATAACAAATTTACACAAGATATTTTTATTCGTCAAAACCGAAAGGTGACTCTTATATTTAATTTTAAAAAATAAGCAATTTATTCGAATTGAATATTTGTTTTGATGTTTCCTGTTTGTGTTATGTTATATCAATTCTTCATTCACTATGAGTATTGTTTGCGCAGTCAATATATTACTATATACTATGAGCATTGTTCGCGTAGTCAATATATATATATTATATATATATATGATGTTTGTAATCGCATTTACAATTTTCAATCAAAACTGCTAAAATTTAGTAATATAGATAAAGTCACGAAAATTTTTTTTAATCTTACAACTTTCGAATTAACCTTTTTTTTTACCAAAAATATTCCATTTCATATGCTATGCCATAGAGCCACAAGTCAAGAACAAAGAGAAGCTAATGCAGCATAATAATATGAATATGTTATTCATATTTTTCTTTACATCACAATTTTTGCCTCTTGTTTATTACTAATCACTCCATTTTACCTTTGCATTGAATTACGACATTTTTAATGCTTTATTGTTATACACGTAACTCTGGTTATACGACATCTGGATATAACGACAACATAGTAAAATCTTTCTATACCGACATTTTTTTTTAAAAATTTAATATAAAATGTCGGTATAACTCACTGTATCGACATTTTGAATTTTTTTACTAATGAACCAAAAATGTCGATATAACCAGAGTAGCGTGTATATACTTCGATTAACTTTAGTAATGTAGATTTAAACATCTCCAAATACGCAATCAAGTTCTCTTTGTGTCAATGACTGTCATGTGATACATAAGTACCCCATTATAGTTTGAACAATCTAATCTTACCATGTTCCGACAAACTACTCCATTTACTGCATTTCAAATTGCATCAAAGATTCATAATTAATAAATAAACATTAATAGTTAAGATTTTTATGTCTATAATTATATGTCACTCTATAAAAAAAAGTTATTTTTTGTGTCCTGCATATTAGACAAATTAACTGCATACAAACATTATAATTTTGAACCAAAATCTATTGATTATTGTTGGCACATTTTTTGTATAATACTATAGCACGGACGTAAGGATGTGCCTAACTACTAGTCTATATTATAAAAGTTATAAAGTGTCCGTCCTCTTAAAGCAATCTGATTGGTTGAATTTGGGTACCGTGATCAGGATCGTCATCTTACATTTTTGATCCTCCTGCACTTACTTTTTTGATACTCCTAAATGTACCCCCAAAATTTTATTACTTTTTTGAGACACGGCGTTTTTAAAAAAGTCACATGACTGCTGCGATTAAAATCGATCAATGGAATTGCAGGTAAGATTCTAATAAAAGGATTAAAGTTTTTTTAATTGGAACTAATTTTTTTATTATGTCATTATTATTTGAATTTCTAATAAGAGTTGCAGAGATGAAAATTGCCATTCCAATAGTAGTAAACACATCAAAATTGGCTTAGTGTATCACGAGATATGAGTAAAAAATTTTCGCGAATTTTTAGTTTTTTTAAAAAACTTTAAAAATTCGCGAAAATTTTTTACTCATATCTC
The DNA here is from genome assembly GCA_003550325.1 of Gigaspora rosea. Lineage (NCBI taxonomy): Eukaryota > Fungi > Glomeromycota > Glomeromycetes > Diversisporales > Gigasporaceae > Gigaspora > Gigaspora rosea. The sequence continues at coordinate 24,767 of QKWP01001957.1, forward strand.
ATGATACACTAAGCCAATTTTGATGTGTTTACTACTATTGGAATGGCAATTTTCATCTCTGCAACTCTTATTAGAAATTCAAATAATAATGACATAATAAAAAAATTAGTTCCAATTAAAAAAACTTTAATCCTTTTATTAGAATCTTACCTGCAATTCCATTGATCGATTTTAATCGCAGCAGTCATGTGACTTTTTTAAAAACGCCGTGTCTCAAAAAAGTAATAAAATTTTGGGGGTACATTTAGGAGTATCAAAAAAGTAAGTGCAGGAGGATCAAAAATGTAAGATGACGATCCTGATCACGGTACCCAAATTCAACCAATCAGATTGCTTTAAGAGGACGGACACTTTATAACTTTTATAATATAGACTAGTAGTTAGGCACATCCTTACGTCCGTGCTATAGTATTATACAAAAAATGTGCCAACAATAATCAATAGATTTTGGTTCAAAATTATAATGTTTGTATGCAGTTAATTTGTCTAATATGCAGGACACAAAAAATAACTTTTTTTTATAGAGTGACATATAATTATAGACATAAAAATCTTAACTATTAATGTTTATTTATTAATTATGAATCTTTGATGCAATTTGAAATGCAGTAAATGGAGTAGTTTGTCGGAACATGGTAAGATTAGATTGTTCAAACTATAATGGGGTACTTATGTATCACATGACAGTCATTGACACAAAGAGAACTTGATTGCGTATTTGGAGATGTTTAAATCTACATTACTAAAGTTAATCGAAGTATATACACGCTACTCTGGTTATATCGACATTTTTGGTTCATTAGTAAAAAAATTCAAAATGTCGATACAATGAGTTATACCGACATTTTATATTAAATTTTTAAAAAAAAATGTCGGTATAGAAAGATTTTACTATGTTGTCGTTATATCCAGATGTCGTATAACCAGAGTTACGTGTATAACAATAAAGCATTAAAAATGTCGTAATTCAATGCAAAGGTAAAATGGAGTGATTAGTAATAAACAAGAGGCAAAAATTGTGATGTAAAGAAAAATATGAATAACATATTCATATTATTATGCTGCATTAGCTTCTCTTTGTTCTTGACTTGTGGCTCTATGGCATAGCATATGAAATGGAATATTTTTGGTAAAAAAAAAGGTTAATTCGAAAGTTGTAAGATTAAAAAAAATTTTCGTGACTTTATCTATATTACTAAATTTTAGCAGTTTTGATTGAAAATTGTAAATGCGATTACAAACATCATATATATATATAATATATATATATTGACTACGCGAACAATGCTCATAGTATATAGTAATATATTGACTGCGCAAACAATACTCATAGTGAATGAAGAATTGATATAACATAACACAAACAGGAAACATCAAAACAAATATTCAATTCGAATAAATTGCTTATTTTTTAAAATTAAATATAAGAGTCACCTTTCGGTTTTGACGAATAAAAATATCTTGTGTAAATTTGTTATATAATTCGCAAACAAAAAACTATCTTTGGCAGCGTATAAATTTTAGGGTTGTATTAATAGTATAGTATTATCTGCAGAATCAATTATAGAAACTCCTACTGTTAAGTAAAATTCTAACTTATAGGTTTTTTTGAACTCAGATAATAGGGACGGTCACATGTAGATTACCTGATGTAAGACAAAGGATGATCATCATGATTATGGTACCCAAATTCAACCAATCAGAATGCTTTAAGTGGACGGACACTTTATAACTTTAGTAATATTAGAAGATAAGAATATAGATATATTGACTACGTGGACAATATAGATATATAGATATAGATATTGTTACGTGAACTAGTGTTCAGACCCGAGTGATACTCACCTGGGTCGCCCACGGGTGGGCGGGTGACCTGGGTAGAATTATGGCCCACTTGGGTGGTCAAACTGCGGGTCACCCGTGGGTTACTTACATGGGTGACACGGTTATGAACTATATATATAGTAGTGTTCTGACCCGTCATGAAAATCACACTGGTGAACACTAATGAAGCAGACATTTCTCAGGGTAGTGACTACTTATGGCATTATGGCTATGACGTATAAGTTGTACTACCCTGAGGTTATATTGCTGTTAGGTAAGTGCAGTAAGTGAGGTAGTGTGTCATGAGTGATGATCAAAACTATTATGGCTTATGTGTAACTAGTTTTAAATAAATTAAAATAGTTTTGGCTACATGTATAAACCACATACTGTGTTTAAAAAATACGTCTGCTCATCAGAATATCTCAACTTTTAGAAGTAATGGGTCTTATTTTTCGTCAGAAGTTTCATCTTTTACCAGGGGCTTTACTTTTCACCAAGGGTTTCGCCTTTTACTAGGATTTCGTGGCTTCGCATTTGGGTTTCGTCTTTCGCCATTTATGAAGATAGTTTCATCTAACAATTGTAAAAGTAAATAAGTATTTATGAATACCTGTAAGTATTTACTAACTATGATTTTCTATTTTTCAATTCCACCTCATCTTTATACTCACCACCAAATTTAGGCAAATAAATGATTAGATAATGGTAAGTAAGTATTTATGAATAAATACCTTATAATTTATTTTCTGATTTTAATTCCACTGATTAACAAATTGTCTTTATACTCACAGATTAAATTAGGGTGAATGAAATGATTTAAAGGAATTGGATAATGATAGATATAAAGATTTATAAGCATTAAATCTATCTTTTATATGATAATAAATACAATATTGCTTTAATGAGAGATAAGTCAAGATTATAAGGATCTGTATGCGCAAAATTTGTTTATTGCTGAATATGTATTCGTCAAGGTCGTAAGACTATTCTGGAAGTTTATAACGTCTGCTTTTTTCAAAGAAATACAATAACATGATGAAATTATTCTATCAATCTTATGCTTTTATATATCGAACATGCCGAAATCAAAAACTTATCGAATTCGGCCAAATTATTATGAGAACAGTTGTAACGGGATTCTATATTATCAGGCAGGTTTGTGAATATCAGGAATTTGGCTATGATAAATTCGCATTATACAGTTATACAAATAAAATAATCTATCAGACAATTTGTCCCTAAATTTATATAGCGCTTATGCAGTCGACATATGGCATATAGCATTTATATTACTTATAGCACTTATACGGTATGCGGCACTTCTACTTATATGGCAAATGTGCTGTATTACTGTAATATTTTTGCTGAGATAGCTATCTCCAAGATTTATAAATGTCTGCATCACTACTAAATACTAGGCAGTAGAAAAAATTCTACCACGGGTAGTAACATGGGTCACCCGAGTGATAAAAAAATTTTATAGTCAAAAAAGTATAAATTGCATAAAACGACTGTAAAATGTCTTTTTTTTTTTTTAGAAAGACAATAAAATTATTTTATTACTTGGATGACCTGTGTTACTACTCGCGGGTTACTCATGTTACTACCCGCAGATGACCCGTGTAGAATTTTTAACTATCTAGTGTTCACCCAGGTCACCTGGGTAACCTGAGTTGGGATTTTCATGACGGGTCTGAACACTAATATGAACAATGCTCATAAGAATATTAGAACATAATACAAAGTAATACAAATGAACAAAATAAAACAAACATTTGTCTTGTAAAAAATATCTTACTTTTTTTTATATTTAATATAAGAGTAACCTCTAGGTTATTAAAAAATAGTTCTTGTAAACGTTTATTATATTATTTACAACTATATATAACTCTCTTTCGCACCAATATAAATTTAATAGCTGCATTAATAATAGTTAACTGTTTGGGTATCTATGAATTATTAATTTGTATTATTTTTCTTTGTCATAGTAAATGTGGGTCGTATAACAGTTGTTTTACGCCATGTAATAACAGAAAAATAAAATAAATCCATTATTGAATGTTCCGCATCCAATAACAGCATATTTGGCTTTGAATTTAATGTGCTTGACAACCTGAGACCCTTCGGGGCCCAAGTTAGCACAATACTTTAAGCGGACAGACACTTTATAACTTTTATAATATAGACTAGTAGTTAGGCACATCCTTATGTCCATGCTAAAGTAGTTATACAAAAAAAATGCAGTAAATACCGAATAAGTATAAAATTGTATTTACATAAATAAAAAATATAGAAATATTAAAATTTTTTAGGTGGCAAAAAACTTAATAATAATAACAGGCTTAATGGTTTACACCCATAATAATTAGATTTTAGATGCAAATAATGTACTGGACACAGGATCACAGAAAAATATCAGTATGATTTGGCAAAAATATCTATCGTTATAGTCAAAAATAACGATTTATATTGATATGTCCAATAAGAATTTAAAGATTTGATGTAATATTAAGAAAGTTAACAGAAATTTTGTTTGTTGATTGTCTATATTTTCGAAATCTGCTGACAGTTTAGGTTGGCAAATTTATATTGCCCGCCCAAATTATATTTTTAATTTGGCCCGAAATGGTGTAGTTATTAGTGTTCCACACAGATTGGATCTGACAGATATTTTCAAGGATCCGGATTCGATCTGAAAACTCAGATCGGGTCCAAATATGGATCCGGATCTGTGTTTAAATAGACGGATTCTCAAATCCAGCTCGGTCTGACGCTTTTATATATAACGGATCGGATCTCTGTGTGGATCTGAATTTGACAATCTTAAAAATCGTGGATCCGATCTGGATCCGTCAGCAGATCTGGATTGAATCCGGATCTTTGGATCCATTTTGCGGAACACTAGTAGTTATCCAGCAACCTTATATGATCATAAAATGCATAAACATGATTTTAGCTAACAACTCCCTACCAATCATAATTATAAATTGCTGGATAACACCAATATTGGGCAAATTGTCGAATATAGTTAATTTGGCAAATGCTTGGCTACACATGCCACAGAGCGGCACGTGATCATTTGCCAAATTAATGTTATTTGTCAATTTTTGTCTAATATTGTATACATATATAATACGCCAAAATAGATTCCGAATACAGTATTTGATTTTTTGAACTCAGATAATAGGGATGGCACTTGGTGCAAGACAAATGATGATCCTGATCATGGTACCCAAATTCGACCAATCAGATTGCTTTAAGCGGACAGACAGTTATTATATTTGATTTTTTGAACTCAGATAATAGGGAAAACTACATGTAGATCAGTAGATCATCTGATGTAATACAAAGGATGATCATTATGATCACGATACCTGAATTCAACCAATCAGAATGCTTTAAGCAAGCAGACACTTTATAACTTTAGTAATATTAGATTAGATAGACTAGTAGTTAGGTACGTCCTTACGTCTGTGCTATAGTAGTTATACAAAAAAATACAGTAAATACTGGATAAGTATAAAATTGTGTTTATAAAATAAAAAATATAGAAATATTAAAATTTTTTAGATGGCAAAATTTTAATAATAACAGGCTTAATAATTTACACCAATAATAATTAGATTTCAGGTGCAAATAATGTACTGGACACAGGGTCACAAAAAAATATTGGTATGATTTAGCAAAAATATCTATCGATATAGTCAAAAATAATGATTTATATCAATATGCCCATGATTGTCCAATAAGAATTTAAAGATTTGATGTAATATTAAGAAACGTTAACAGAAATTTTGTTTGTTGATTGTCTATATTTTCAAACCTACTAACATTTAGGTTGGCAAATTTATATTGCCTGCCCAAATTATATTTTTAATTTGGCCCGAAATGGTATAGATATCCAGAAAACTTATATAATCATGAAATGATTTCTTCTTGTTATTTTTTCATGTATTACAATGTAAACATGTTTATTTAAATTAAAACTTAGCTAACAACTCCCTACCAATCATAATTATAAATTGTTTGATAACACCAATATTGGGCAAATTGTCGAATAAAGTACAGTTAATTTGGCAAATGATTGGCTATACATGCCGCAGAGCAGTACAGATCATTTGCCAAATTACTGTTATTCGATAATATTTTTCATATATCTAACTGGGCCAATAGAATTTAGACAGATTTCCATTATCCGAATTCTATTCATGCCAACCCTGCAAATATTTATCAAATCATAACTGCAATATTTAAATTTTAATTATTTGTTGCCAAATTTTAGCTACTAAAGTTGCAATTCTTAAAAATTGAGTTTTTTAATTTCTAACATTAAAAAAAAATATAAAACTTAAATATAATCAATATGTAAATGTGTATGTATTCTCATGGCAGAACCAAATATTCAGGGTTTCAGACAAGGTTTCAGAGTTTCAGATGAGGTTTTGGTGGTTATAATCCAAAACCTGAAACTTTCAAATTTGGCAAAAAAGGTTTTGGTGCCCCCAAATACACTTATGCTTTTCAATATTTTTTTCTTTTGCGCAAAAACCTTTGAAGTATTTTATTTTGAAATGGCATTTTTAAAACTATCAACAACCCTGGGTCAAATAGTGCAGTGGTTAGTGCTCTGGGGTCGTATTCGCAAGGTCGCCAGTTTGAGTCCAGTGGATAGCAAAAACCGTGTTGGGATGATGAATAGAAAGGAACTACAATGAGGAACCGCACTTCTTTACTATTTACGAAAAAGATACTACAATGGTAAGAGTTGTATGACATAGCCACTAAGGTCATACGGCATCCAGAAAAGGAAAAAATCTAACAAGAAACATCGTAAAAATAAGGGATATATACTATAAAAGGAAAAGAAAAATGTTAAAAGGGGTGCCCAACAATACTAAACTGTCTAAAAATGGAAAGTAGCTCCCGAGGCAAATAAAAAATGGCTGACCTATACAGCGCATCAGTGGAATATGTAGTTTCTTAAAGCTAGCTAAAATCCGCGAGGTATGGGCACTAGAGTGTGGTGGGCTTGCTGGATTCAGTCAGGAAAAATGGACGATAGGAGGGGGTATAATTTAGCTAGAAAACCCCTAATATATACATGTAATGTAATGTAAGATCCAAAATATATAATAAAGTATACTACTGAGCGTCTCCAAAAGAGAGTTATAAAAAAAACAAATTGACAAAATCAAACTTAAAATTGGTTAGTTTGAATTCACATTATTACCTTAAATTCAATGCCAAGATTCTTTTGCTATACATTTAATATTTAATTATTCTCATCTATCTATTTATTTTATTAAATATAGATTGAATTGTTATAACTAGTGTTATAAATTCAAAAAATTTTTATTCATGCAAACGCAAAAAAAAATGTACAAAAAAAATTTATATGCGCATTATATATATGGGGAGCCCTAATATATGCACAACTTTAAATCTATGTGCACTGCGCCTATCAATTTACATCACTAGTTATGACCTATTTAAAGATCTAAACTGAATTTGCCTTCAGAATATATTCAAACCCAATCATTGCTTAGAAGTTTTTTTTTATATTTTTTAATATAATTTCTTGATAATAGCTAAATGGTATTTAAATTTTATCTTCATTAATAATAAATAATATGGGTGCGGACAATAGAAATAGCACTTTTTTATATATATCTTATTTTGAGATAATCAAGTTTAATCATTTGTTTTGATTTTCAGACTGATCCAGGATTAATCAAATTTTACGATTTTGATTAGTTAAAGGTAGCATATGACTATTAGGTAATCACGTGTTGTGCTGTCTTTCTGCAAACTTGTGTAGTTTTTCTTTTATAATTTTGAATTTTTATTATGCATATAGACTTTACTTTATAGTTGAAAAGTGTTAATCATGTCAAAATTTATAGAATCTTATAAAAACTCATTTTTTAAAAAATTGTAAAAATGGGCTGTTTTAATTAACTACACCATATATATCTTTAATGACTTGAAATAACCTTCCTCCAAGTCCATTAAGCAGAATTAGCAGGACAGAAAAATCATATTATTTTGATTAGTAACATAACATAGTTGGGAATAATTTTAGTTCCATTTATGATATTATTATATTATAGCACAAAAATAGAGCAATTTAAGTGCTCTAGCATATTACAATACATAATATATTCTTCTGGAAATGCAATATTTGTTTATTGAGAAGATTGTGAAACTATAAAAAACTTGAACACGTCAAGCTCCAATTGAACAGAATCTTCTCGACTAGCAGTGTCTGGTATTCAGAGTTATAGTTTTGTACTTAATTATATTGTATATCAATAGTTCACCAGATATACTTCAAATATTATGCTTGAAAAGGTTTGGTTTATTATTTCTATTACTTTTGATTGATTATTATTGTTCTTGTATTGTTATTATAGTACTATATAATCATATTTAGCCTACGTTAGAAAATATTCTCCCATTACTATTTGATCATAGAACAGTTTTTATATATAAACTTCAAGCAAGTAGATCTTTTTATATGGCTAATATGTAGCATGTAACTAAAAATATTAATAGCGAAACAGATCATTTGACACATCTATTGTCTGATAGACAGCTTATTAGTAAATTATCTATAATATCTTTTTGAGGCAAAAAGTTTATTTTTAAATAACATTGTCAAATAGCATGTTTCAGTTTTGATAGGATCAAACAATAAGCTAGACAATATTATAATAGATTTTAAGATAAGAGGAGTAACAAAAATCAGGTGATTTTTTAAAGAAGAAGGGGAGGACCCTGAAATATACATAGATAGATCAGGTATTAGTTTGCTTATTTTTAAAAATTTTTATGCAAATCTTTTTTATTTTTAGTACCATATATTCCCGAAAATAAGCAACCATTTTTGGCCAAAAAACTACACGAAAAAATGAGGGGTTGCTTATTTTCGAAATATTGAGTTTTTTGAAAAAATTGAAAAACGTACTAATAAAAAGTTGTCCAAATAACATCAAGTTTCTAAAAGTGTATTTTTATGCGCTGAACAACTTTAATTAATCGACTTTTGAAGTTTACTTAGTAGAAAAAAAAAATTTATATGTAGCAACTGCTGACACATTTTTTTAGATTTTTGAAAAAAAACAGAGAGTTGCTTATTTTAGGGGTTGCTTATTTTCAGGAATATACGGTAATTTTTTGCTTATTTTTGAGATTTTTTGCAGATCTTTCTATTTTTAGTAATTTTATAATTAATCTGACCTATTTATGTATATTTTGGGGTTCTGGAAGAGGGTAAAAAATGTTGAAATAGTATAGAAATTATATTTAGGAACTTGACCAAATTTATATTAAAAAGAGGTAGGCCTCTAATAAAAAATAATCAGATGATTAATGATATGGCCCTAATCTAATGAGTTTAATGCATATTTGTTAAATCTTTTATGATAAATAATGCAGAATAAACCCTCAATAAATTAAAACAATTACAATTATAATACCAATAATTCATTAGATCAATAAAAAATATTAAATAAAGGATTTGATTAAATTTAGCGACTCTACACAGAGTAAATACATACTTTTATTAGTATTTAGCATAGAAATATGCTTGGAATTATTTGCTGCATATAGACAAAAAAGTAAAGGACAATAAATTTTTTATTCTATTACTTCTTTTGCTTTGGAGTTACAAATTAATATATTTTATTTAGATTATAATCATAACGTTTACCTTTTTCTATTAACTTAGCTCAATTCAATCAAATTTTGATTCTTTATGGATACCCTGATTTTTCATTTATGGTTTTTGATACCTGAAATTTGAATGATCAAGTTCTACAATTTTAAGTGGTGGACCTAATAATCCTCTAGAACATTTTACTTCAATTCTAATTGGGACATTTATTTTTATCACTTTTAGTGCAGCTAGTAAATTAGTAACATTTGTTTCAAGAAACATAGATTGAAAGTATACTATTATTAAATTATAAATTTAAATCTAAAATTCAATATCAAATATTTACCTTTTTAAATTTCAGAGAGACGAAATAGCATAAATAGTACAAATAATGTTTTTCTTTTTGATATAAGTCAAAAAAATAATTATGAATAAGTTACAAATTATAATTCTATAAAAATGTTCTAGTCATAGGTGTGGTGACTTAGGGAAGTTAGTAAGTTGTTACCCCCAAGTGGCAGGTCTAGGGTTCAAATCCCACTGACGATGCTTTGGAAAATAGATCTGTGTTCCGGTAACTGTTTCATATCGATTGGATAGGTACATTACCTGTAGTCCTTGGTTACTATCTTGAATGGGAGCTTTCGGGTGAAGTTGTGTCTTGTGATACAAACAAATCCAAGGAACTGAGAAAACAGAAACCCATTTGGCAAGACAGATAGCAAAGATCTTTAACGGTGCTACCAAAACTGGAATATTGGACCGGAGCCAAAAAACTGAACATTGACCTTAGGGACAAGATCTACCAACCTGGCTGCCGGATTAAATACCAGAGAAAAAGGATCTATACCATAGAAGTAGATAACAGAGGAGAAAAACCATAATGGCACCTAATGCCGAGTAGATCAACCCTTCTGGGCCAACTAGATTGGAAGTCTAGAAAAATGGTGAAGAGCCAGTATGAAAGTAATAGTGGGTACTGGGGTTGGAGCAAACTTTATAAGGGCAGAAGTAGGTAATGGTAGTGGTTGGGTATCTTCTAACTGCAAGTTGTTCGCCTTGATGAATATGTAAGTTACCAAAGAGTAGGTGAATACATAGTAGAACAGGTACCACTTTACCAAGTTTCCTGTTAAGGATAAACTGAATTGTATCTTTAGGTATAAGAAGGAGTCCTAAGGGACCTTACAAAAAGAGACCCAAGTGGCTGAACTGACCACATAGGTAATGCAGTCATCTGGTGAATCAGTTGAAAGTCTAGGTGGGAAACTGAAGATTAGAGGGTTTAAATAGGCAATTCCCATAGTTGGGTTGCAGGTATAGTATCTAGTGTGGAACCTTCAGGCAGACTACTTAAATTAGATACCAAAAGTGTACGTGTGGCTAGTTGTACTCTCATCCATGTAGAATCCAGATGCATAAACTGAATAAAGTATATGCCCCAAAACAGGCACTTTGAAATCGAAAAAAATGTTCTAGTCTGTTTCTACTATCTACAATACCATAACAGATTCATTATCTGTTAATCCTACCAAATGGTTATTGCTAATTGAAGAAATTGTAGCAATTATAATATTAATAGTATTATTTTTGTTTTTTAAAAAAAAATTTGAAAAAGAAACTGGCCAGTATAATAAGGGAGATACCAGAATAATGAGGCTTATTTCTATTTGATAAACCAATTGATACTATAACTAAAGTAAGAATAAAATATCTTAACACTGCATCTATATATATCTAAAAAGTCAATATATATTTTACAAAAAGAAGTTATATAGTTAAAAATTTTAACTTTTATATAAATACTTATTGTTAACTTAATTTATATTACAAAGACTGATACTGATGCTAATACAATTATAAACTTATAAAGAATTACTATAAGTGCTTCTTACTACTATAAACATCAAACTTTTATGATCTACCTCAAACTAAACAATGTTTTCTTTTATACAAACAAAGTATTGTTAACAATAATTCAAAGTAGTCAAATTAGTTAGTTTTTTATTAATAAAGTTTATAAATGATTAAATATAAATGAATGATTTTGAATCAGAAAAACTTATTCAAAGCATTTATTTGTTAATTGATTGATTGACTTATTGTTTATTAATTTTTATTAAATTTAAAAATCTTTATTTGAAATAATTTAATAATGTTCAAGTATAAAACTTAATTCCAATGCAACAAATCATTTTACCAAAACAACAAAGAAAAAAAGTCAAGAAATGTCAAAAGCATTTCAATAACAATACCAAAACAACAGTAAGTGATGACCACCCAACCAAATAATGTATTGATTCAATTAACAGTATCTCTATTCAAGATAGCACCAACAATTTTCTTCACAATACCAAAAAAAAAGATTTAAAGTATTAGTAATATGCTTATAGATTAGAACAAGAACTATAAAAACTACAAAAACAAAAACAAATAGAATCATGCTTCCTGTAATTCTCAAAAAAGCACAAAATGTTCTTAATAACAATATGCTCACAAGCAAAAACAACAAGAGCATAAAATCATACTTCCAGAAAATCACAAGAAAGCTAAAAATGACCTTAATTACATCAGAAAATTAAAAACTTTAATAATCTGTGATAATCTTCAAATTTATCAAATCAGTGCAGAAACTTGTTTAAAAAATTGCAAAAATCTTCAAAATTTAGATTTTTGCAGTTCTTTGCAGATTTTTTAACAAAAAGCTGTGCAAATTTTTAAAAAGTATAATTTTCGCAGATTATAATAGGCGCCGTCTATTATAATCTGCGATAATCTCCAAAATTATAACTACTATACTTACCTGCTGGTAAAAACACAATGGGAAAAACAATAAACAAAACAAAACAATAAACAAAACAAACTGATAAATAAAGAAAAGTGTGTTTTTTTTTTATTTTTTTTTTATTTTTAACAGTGGCGATAGGGATATTCCCATGTGCACATATGTACATGTACACTACTTTATTTTTTATTTTAAATTTTTTTTATTCGGATAAACAGATACAGTAATCCCTTATTTTTTTTTTAGAACGTTATTTAAACGGGGGGGTTTTTTTTTATAATTCGAATTAATTTGAATTTTATTTTATTTTATTTTTTTATAATTCAAATTAATTTGAATATTTTATTTATTTATTTTTTTTTATAATTCGAATTAATTCGAATTTTTTTTTTTTTAATTCAAATAATTCGAATTTTTAGTAGTTTTTTTTATTATTCAAATTAATTCGAATTTTAAATTATTTTTTTAATTTATTAGCAATGTATTTTTTTTATTTTTAAATACATCTTTTTTTTGTTTATTTTTATTTTAATTTTTTTATTTTTATTTTTTATTTTTTTTTTATAATTTTAATATGAATTTTATTTATTTTTTTTTTATAATTTTAATGCGAATTTTATTTTATTTTTTTTATAATTTTAATGCGAATTTTATTTATTTTTATTTTTTTTACAATTTTAATGCGAATTTTATTTTATTTTTTTTTATTTTTTTTATTTAATGGTTTTTTTAACTTTATTTTTAACGTTTTTTTTTAATTAATTTAATTTATTCGCTATAAAATGGTTTTATTTTTTACTTTTTTATAATTTTTTATATTGTTTTTTAGCCTTTTTTTATTAATTTGTTTTTTTAATTGTTTTTTTTTTAAATTATTATTATTATTTTTTTTTTATTTTGTATTAGATTAATATGATCGGCCAATCATTTTTCAGATTGGCGATCATTCTGCTATACTGTATAAATATATATATTTTTTTAAATTTTTTTTGTTATACAGTAGTATTTAAAAGTTGACAACGTCGTTGGAGCCCGGGGATACACTTAAAATAAGTTTTAGTTTCTTTTTTATTCGTTTATTTATTTATTTATTATTATTCACTTCTTTTCTTTTATTTTAGGCTTGTTCTTCGCTGGAGTGCTGAAATTGGACACCAAGAATACGTCGTTGGAGCTGTCGTTGGTGTCGTGTCTTGTTGGAAAATATCATCATTGCCAGTGTCGTTGTCGTCGTGTTATTGGAGCCTTGGTGTAAATCGTTGATTTAGGTATTGTCGTCGTGTTATTGGAGCCTTGGTGTAAACTCGTCAATTTAGGTGTTAGGTTATCTTGTAAATGTAGTTTTCGTCATTTGGGTAGTTCCCATTTGGTTCGTTCGTAAGTGCTATCGTGTGTTAGAGTCATGAAATTGGAGTTAAAAAGGATGAACATAAGGCTAGTATATGATAGTATTCTTTTTTTTTATTATAGTACTAACATTTTTTTCTTTAGAATGAAACGAACATAGTACAGAACGTAACATGATTGATAGAACGGATGGAGCACAATAGTTAGTATCTGGTTTACAATAGTTTTATTTTTTTATATATATTTATATATAGTACTAACATTTCTTTTTTTCTTTAGAATGAACATAGTATGATTGTTATTATGAAATGTAGCACAATAGTATAGTAGAACGTATGATAGTTCAGGATGTAGCAAGATAGTTAGTATAGAATATAGCATGATATCATAGTTAGTAGCACGATAGTTAGTATAGGTATAACATAATAGTTAGTATAGGATTTAGTATAATGTATTCTTTCAATGTATGAAAATTTAGCTAGTATATAGTTATTTATTTTTATTCGCTTTTTATTTAGTTTTTTTATATGTATTATTATTATATTATATATTTGTAATAAAATATTTATAAATTACCTTGTTAAAATATATATTCGAATATATTCTTTAATGTAATAAAAATATATTATTATTAAATAAATTTAAATAGAGGGTGTGGCGACTTAGGGAAGTTGGTAAGTTGTCACCCCCCAAGTGGCGGGTCTAGGGTTCAAATCCCACTGGCGACGCTTTGTAAAAATAGACTTGTGTTATGGTAACCGTTTTCTGTCGATCGGTTGGGTATATTACCTGTAGTCCTTGGTTACCATCTCGAATGGGAGCTTTCGGGTGAAGTTGTGTCTGGTTACACAGACAAATCCAAGGAACCGGAGAAATAGAAACCCATTCAGAAAGTCCTGAGTAAGGGGGTAGCAACAATCTTCGACGGTGCTACCAGAACTGGAATATCAGAAACTGAAGCTAGAAAACTGGATGATATAACCTTCAGAGGAGAGGGTCCACCAACCTGGCCACCAGAGTCGTACCGGAGGAAAAGGCCCTATGTTCTGGAATTAGGTACCAGGGGAAGAAAAACCATAGTAGCACCTAATGCTGGGTAGATCAACCCTTCCGGGCCAACTGGTTTGGAAGTTTGGGGCACCCGGTGATGGACCGGTAGGAAAGTAATGTTGGGTACCGGGGTCGGTGTGAACCTTACAAGGGCAGAAGTAGGTAATGGTAGCGGTTAGGTACCCCCTGACTGCAAGTTGCTTGCCTCGGTGAGTGCGTAAGTTACCGAAGTGTAGGTAATACCTGTGTGGGACAGGGACTGCTCTACCAAGTTTACCCGCGAGGATAAATTAGTCCTAAGGGGATGTAGGTAGCATCCGGGACTGTCTTCGACTGACTAATGTATCGGAGGGCTGTACCGGTGATCACAAGTAGGATTGACATGCGAAGCGTTGGACCAGAGGGTTTAAATAGGCAATCCCCTAGTTGGGTTGTAGGTATGGCAACTAGTGTAGAACCTTCGGGCGGACTACTTAAATTAGACAACCAAAAGTTGTACGTGTGGCTAGTTGTACTCTCATTCAATGTAACTCAATTGTGGGTGCGCCCAAAGAGGTGCCCTTGATCCACAGGCTTGATTAAAAAAACTTTCACCCAAAGCGGGAACTTTAACACAAAAAAAAAAAAATAAATAAATTTAAATAAATATATAAATATAAATATAGTAAAAAATTAATATAATATAACTAGTAAATTCACACTAATTTTGGCCTGAATTAAGCTTAATTCAGGTTATTATACTTTTTATTATTTAATAAAAATTTGCGCAGAGCAGATTTTTGATTATTATCGGGTTTTAAAAATCTGCACAGATCTGCACCTTAAAAATTCTCCCGATGTACACCTAGAAAAAAAAGCATTTAATAACATGTTCACAATAGAACAAGAACTACAAATGAATGGAATCAGCTTTCTGAAATTTCCAAGAAGGTCTTTCACAGTACCATAAACAAAGAACTGGACACAAAGATGCCAGTAATGATGGTAACGATAACACCAGAATGATGGTACAGTAACTATGAAATACCATTATGGCAACACTAGTACTGCAGTAATGACAATACCAGGATTGACAAAATTCTATTTGAAAGAAAGAAAGAATTGTTAAACTAAACCTGATGATCAGTATCGATTATCAATTGTTGATAGCCAGCAGCTATGTATATATTTTTTTTAAAAAAAAAACTGGGTCGACCAGGTACTATCAGTCCAGGTCTCTCTTATGACCTGAACCCGGTCAGGTTCAAAAAATCATAGTAAGACCCAGCCTGCAAGACTGGGTCTGGTCTTCAGTTCAGGTATAAGAAATACTAGTTATGAAATAAGTTCATGAGCACTATTTAAAATAATAGCCCAAATTAAACTTAATTTGGGACAAATTTGAATTTACACTGCTGCGCATTATTTAATGACTATACAGTAATTTAGGCCAAAGTTTGAACTTATATTCTTGAGCATTATTTTGCACTTATATAGTTTAAGTGGTAATCCGCAGTTAAAGGGTCAAAATTTCATAGTAAAAATCAGCAGAGATTTACTAATTGCCTTATATGGAAGTGGAATGCCGTACATTTCTGATCATAATAAAAAACCCTATAGTAAACAATCAATAAATACTCATATCATGTCATATACTAATGCAATTTGAATGATTTAACTATCATTAGAATCAGAAAAGTTGGTTCTGCAAAGTTTAATTGGAAATTATAAAAGGTTTGCTTAGTAAAAATACTTTTATATGTAGAAAAGCCCCATTTGCACACTATAGAAATTTACTATTAAATGCCCGCCGTAATTTATTATAAAATGATCATCATTTTTGACCCTTTATCTGCAATTTACCACTTAATAAATTTGAATAAAAAAAAGCATTTGCAAGAAAATTACACTAATTGTTTGAATCTTAGTGGCAATAATTTTGTATCAAGAATAAAACTAACTTCTTTGACTCTTAGATGATTTTATGTAATTTTCTCAGAGAATAACCTTGGATTAGAAGGAAAAAAACAACAATGGATGACTTTACAAGAATACCAAGATGACATTTTTTGATCCTGTGGAGAATGATCTCTGAATTTATCTAGTCTTTTTTCGGAGATTTTTTTGAACACATTTTCTAACATTACCCAATAAATTAGTATTAATTACTTTGAGGTATATAATAGGTCTGAGAAAAGAAACTACCAATAATAAAAAGATTGTTGATTTTACAATCCATGAAATGTAAGCTAAAAAATTCATTTTAGTATGAGCCTGTTAATTTTTTGTAAAGTTACTTGCTTTAAAATAAACTGATGATTTATTAGGAAAATAAGTTTTTTTAACAATTAAAAAATTACTATACTTTCATATGGACAAATTAAAATTTATAATGAAATATAAGATCAAATATCTAGAGATTATTATAAGTCTCATTAAAGGAGGTCGACTGTATTTTATATACTGTAATTGTCAGAATCATCAAAGTTTTATAATATAGGTCAAGTGAAAACATTTAAAAAAAAGCAGAAAGTCTATGCTAGTATGAAAAACTTATGAAAACTAGAGAATGCACAAATTGATGACTCAAATAGATGATGCAGAATAAAACTGGCAAAAACAAGGTATAGTTTGTAGATATTATAAACATTTTTACGCTTATAAAAAAATGTCAATATATAAAAAATACACAAAATATAGAAATACGAAGTTAGAGAAAAGACTATCCAATTAGATGCACGCTATTAAACATGTACTCTATTCCTGATAGAAAATAATATTGCAGCTTTGCTTAATAAGTTATATAATATAAAAATTTGAAAATTAAATAATAAATTTGAATCATCAAAAAAAAATAATAATAAAACACTAGTTAAAATTTAAATTGGTTATTAGAAATAATTCTGGCTTCTAATTTTTTGCAAATAGCTATTACTGTTGGAAAAATTTCTAGAGGTGCCTTCATATTTACAAGTTCAATATCAAACCTTCTATAAATTAAAGCTAACAATAGTTTTATTTTAATCATTGCGATTTTTCTGCCAGGACAATTTTTTAAACTAGATCCAAATGATGTAGATAGAAAACTGTATAGTTTATCAGTCTTTTGAGGTTTGAAGAATCTTTCCGGCATGAATTTATCAGGATCTCCCCAATAGAGAGAGTAATTATTAATTCCACGATCATGCAATATGAATAAAGTATTGGATGGCCATTTATATCCCACTACTTCATAGGTTCTTTATTATATCTCGTAATAATGGTAGTTGGTGACCTTATTCTTAACGTCTCTAAAATAATTGCTTTGCAATACTTTAATTTTTAAAGGTCATCTAGAGTTATTTGTCTAGATAAATCATTTCTGAAAACTGAGTTGATTTCATCTACTAATTTTTTTAACATCTGGATGATATGCAATATCATATAATACAAACCTAAAAGCATTTGTAACCTATCAGCGCAATTATACATTTAAAAAAATATAAAAATAAAAAATAAATATAATAATATTAAGGACAAATTTATTTATAACAGCATGCAATATTTGTTATTTATTACAATATATTTATTATTAATTCAAATCACATGACTATATATAAAATTCAAATTTTATTAATTATAATAAAAAATTCTAAATACAAATTAAAATTCTAGGATTTGGGACAGCACTACGTATATACTGCAATTCGAATATGCAATGCAATCGCTCTTACTGAATTTTCACGAATTAACGGCAAGAGTATAATTTTGAATTTTGGCCCGAATTAAGCTTAATATGGGCCAAAATTCGAAATTACACCCCTGCGCGTTATTTCATCAGACTTGGAACCTTGGAGTTAATAGCGAAATAATGTATATTAGAATAGATACATGAAACTATGATAGTACGTACATTACGTATATACAATAGCAATTTCCCTATAGCACATACTTACCCAATTACATCTTTTCAATTATACATACTATCAAATTTCATATTTATTCTAATAAACTGTAACCTAGAATTGCTCAGGTGCAGTTAATCAATAACATAGCATAGCAAATATACAACAATCGCATGTAACACTACAAACACACATCAATAACAATCGCAACAATCATACATCAAATAGCAACTGCACATCACATATCAAATACAATCGACAGACCTTCCAATAACCCATCAACATCAAATTAACTATCTTTCTTCTGACATCTTGCCTTATTGTGCCCAGTCTTACCACAGATTCGACATGTATATAGTTGACAACGAGGCTTTTCTATGGCCAACTTGACTCTTTTGGTTGCAGGCCTGCCCCTATGCTTGGTAATCAGCAGATTTTTGATTACAGGATTATTTTTCTTTTCACTGTCTTCGCTATCTTCGCTGTCTTCGCTGTCTTTAGGCTCTTCATCATTGTCTTTAGGCTCTTCATTTTGTATTAAAAGATGCTTCTTTTGATTAATAAAGTGTTTTAACCATTAGTTCCATATCATTATTATCGCATTCCACAGCCAATTGTATAGCTTGCCACGCAACACCCCAAATTTGACTATATTTAGAACATCTGGCTGTTGCACTCTGGTTGTTTATTGCTATTGAACGGGAAACTGTAAAAGGTTGAAGTATCAAAGTTGCTTTTTGACCTTGTTGAGCTTCACTAGTATCTGAATTTGAGAAAATCACAGTTGCCTGATCAATTTCCTTTTTTTTACTGTTACAATACCAACGCGATGCCACCATTCCAATATGAAATCCAGAAATTCGCGATACTAATATTACTTGAAAGTAATGGCGACATAGAACACCACGGGATATATTTGACATACATGTGCACATATATGAAATAGAATCAAGGATGATAACGAAGTGTTTTCTTTTGTTGTTTCCAGGTCGTTTATCAGTGGTTTGCCAGGTCTCTTTAATATTAAATTGATCTACTTTTGATACCATTGACTTAAGTAAAATCTGCTTTGCGTCACAAAAATTTTCCATAAATCGATCACCTATATTCTCATTCTCATCATTCTATCAAATTGCTGTTAAATCAACCAAGGTTGCATTGAAGTATAAACACTTTGCCATTTCAATACGCTCGATAGAAAGAATTTGTGGGGTCAAGTATTCGAGAGTATACAGTTAACAGCAGGCAATATCTTACTACTAACAGACACAATTCCAACACATGATGACAGAGTCTGATACTCAAAAAAATGATTCCACTCAGCCTCTTTTTCTAATTGTAAATCCAAAGTCTTCACCAAATCACATAAACTACCGTTACTATTTTGATAATGTTGTTATACCTATAGTATGAATAGAATTTAGTATAACATGTCAATCTAAATCGTAGATTAAGACACAATTGAACCTCAAATAATATCAAACACGATTTTAAATTATCCTAACCCGATTTATACACTAACAACTAACTCTAACCCTACTCTATAAACCTAAACCAACAATAATCAATAATCATAACCCTAACCAAATCAAATTCTAACATATTACTATATTAATTTACAACATACCCTTCAACGCGTGATGTAGTTTGAATTCCAGCTGTGAAAACCTTGAATGTAAAGGCACAAGCCCATGAGTAGCGACTAGGATAAAGGGTCCGATGCAGGTAACTTGAAGCAAATGGAAACTTTTCTAATAAAATTTTCTATCTTGACTCAAATAACATCTCATCCAAAGTGTTATGGCAGACAAAAAAGTCTTTGACGAATTGATCATACATATTACCTAATGTTCCCTTCAAATTCTTTAGAAGGTTTTGGTTGATATAAAAAATACAATGTAATGAATTAGTATTTTCATACACTTGTTTTAACATACTGTCCATCGCTGGATCTGCATCTGTTACAAAAACTATAGGCGCAACACTCGTAGCTTTCATAGTGCATTGGAGAATCCATAGATATGAGTCAACTGTTTCATCAGAAACTAATGCTTGTGCAACCAAATGAGATCTCGTGTTATTATCAACAGCAAGAAACAAACTCAAAGGCATCTGATATCGATTCATCTTAGATATATTATCATTTAGAATGTCATCGTAATATTCTAGCCAAATGGATATCTGTTTAGGAGGCATCTAGAAAATCTGGATAAGACAGTTATCGTTCTGAACACTTCTTAGTAAGATATGATAAAAGCTATGAGGCAACATTTTTAAGATCTTTAGACTTAACTTTATAATGTTGAATAGCGTTAGCGAGATCCATATCTAAGAAAGTTGCTTCAGGGTACTTTGCTCTTAGTAATTTATGTTGTATAGTAATCAAAAGATTTCTATTTTTTGTATAAAACTCAATATCGTTCAATGCTTCATCTTCAATTGACCTGAATTTAGCATTGTATTTACACTTTTCAGGATCGAGTTTATAGTTGTAAGTATTTACAAATGTTGTAACTGTAATGTGTTAGATTTTTAGGCAAACTTAGATTGATATGCCATTCACATCCTTTACGTTTTGATTATCAGTTACAGTGAGTGTTAATGTCAATGCTCTTCTTAGATACATATTTTCCTCCAAACTCACATCCAAAAGATTGATATCTAATTACACTGTCATTACGCTGTTCAACCCTTGTTTTAATAACAGCAAACACATGATACTGACCATAAGCTTTAAAAAACGCTTTAATGTTATCCCATGAAAGAAACGTATAACCAAGTTTTAGTATGGAAAAGTCATGTTGCGTCTCATCTAAAAAATGAGTTCGCAAGCTTTAAATGTTAAAACTAAACCTACAACAAACCATAACTTCATATATAGTATTACTACTGTATTACTAATACCTATATTGTCCACCTCCTCGGTCGTTGCGTCATCGTAAACCGCATTTTCATAGAATGCGTTAGTTTCATGTCAATCGTGTATGAGGTAGTAGTTTGAACATTAACCACATAGGAGGGACTGAATTCAGCATTTACTGCACTAGAGGTACTGGCTTCAGCATTAAACGCTTAGGAAGTGCTACTTTCAATATTTGCTGCTTGCTCAATTATAACCATATAAGGGGTACTGACTCTGCATTAACCACGTAAGAGGTACCAGTTTCAGAATTAGATGTGTAAGAGGTACTGGCTTCAGCATTAGTCAGTTGAGCAACAATATTTAGATGTCATTTCTACCTGCTTAATGTCAAATTTATTAGTTTATAAAAGTGCAATAGCATACGTTACTCCTATAACAGTTAGGAATGTTGTCACATCGCGAAATCAGTTAGGAACCAAATATTAGAAATGAAAAATTAATGAAAAAGAAGATGCAAGGTAAGTTCCGTGCTATCAGGTTATCACAAACTAAGGAATAAATACATGTTTACATACACGTGATCTTCAAATTTTATATTTATATATAACCTGTAACAAATAATATATATTACAGGGTGTAACATTAATATTTATCCTAATATTAAAACCAATATTAGATATGCAAGTTAGAGAAATCTGGTGTTAAGAAGAATCATTCACATAATATTATATAATAATTCATCCCAACATCTTATCTCTCTATAATTCAGATTCGAATTTTATATTATATATAAAGAATCTGTGCTTCTAGTAAGTATTTCAAATAATATAGAACTTATTTTATCATTATTCAATACCTTTACTAAGGAGTAATCAACTCTCTTTTGAGAATGAGATTCATATGGTGTATTAGCAATAATAAAAGATATTAATAGATCATCTTTTAATTGTTTCATGTTAAAGTTATTACTATTATTGATTTTTCAATTTCTTCTCTCTTTTCTCTAACAATTTCTAAAAGTCTTTCAAATAAAAAATTACAAATATCTATAAATTTATCTACATGATATCTGATTAATGGTAATCTTCTTAAAATTTTTTGGAATAAATACAATTCGAAGATTAGCTAAAAAATATGTTAAGCATTCAATATAATGTTCAAAATCTATTATATTTTTTGTAATTTTTTCATTTTTCAATTTACGATAATAATAATTAATCGCAAATGATCTCTTTCCTGTTGACAATAAAAATATTAAATCATTTAAAAATCGTTTTGTCCAAGCTGTTAAATCGATAATTCCTGAATTATAATTATTTTGATTTATATCTATCTAATAATTTGACAATTCTTCAAATAACTCATTTAATAATTTAATAGTTTCATTTGAATTACTTATTTTCTCGATTGACTGTATATAAATTTGATGATTAAATTTCCAATTATTGAAATTAATATTATATGTCAATCCTCTTTGATGAATACCAAGATCTTCAAAAAGTTCAACTTTTGGAAGACTCTTCCAGTAAATCTTGCAATCTTTTGCAGATGGAACCAAAAATTTTTTGCATATTCACCTTTAGTAATTACTATTTGACTTCTACCAGCAATATAAAATTCAAATATACTATTATGATCATAAATTTTATTTAACTTATTAATCTGGTCATTAAAATCTATATTCACCCTTAAAATTTCAATTAATGGAATTAGTATTGGACCAGGAAGCGGATTAATACGAGTAAAATGTTTATAATAAAAATGAAATATACAAAAAATAAAATGATCATTAAGGCATTA
Organism: Gigaspora rosea; assembly: GCA_003550325.1. Lineage (NCBI taxonomy): Eukaryota > Fungi > Glomeromycota > Glomeromycetes > Diversisporales > Gigasporaceae > Gigaspora > Gigaspora rosea. The sequence goes on from QKWP01001957.1 coordinate 47,959, forward strand.
AAAACATTGTTTGGTTTAATGTCAGTTAAAATTCTAGGCAATAAAGTCATGATTAGATATTGAATATTTCTTTAAAAAAAAAATTTATAAAGAATGTTTAATTGATAATCCACCTGTCAACTGGAGAATGGCGAAATATGGTGTGCTTACATCTAAAGGTTTTTTCTTACTAAGTTAATGATACATATCCACTAATTGAAAGTTGTAGAGCTCATCGAGTCGCATCTAATAGTGGTTAGATCATCCAAATCGGCCCAGTGGATGGTGAGTTATCGCCAAAAATGATTGGCCGACTATATAAAAATCTGTGCCAGAAATTATATATGAAAATCAATATAGGCGAAAGGTGGCGTGCTCAGTGTTCGAAATTAGTGTTTTCCAAGTTCTCATGAGAACACTGTTTTAAATTTGTGAACAGTAAAAATTTTTTACTGTTCATTATTAAAATTTTTTTGAGAACAGTAAAATAAAAATTGTGTTCTCATAAGTATTAATTAGTAACTACAAAATATTGTTATATCAAATGTCATAATAATTTATTATCAAAATTATTTAATTAAACTTACATATAATTAGCATAAATAAAAAGATATGCTCTAATATATATTCATATATAGATATGTTAATAGAATTAAGTCAAATTTTTATATTTATCTGATACCATTTATGTTTTTATAGGTAATATTAGAGCATTAAATATTATTATATGGAAATAAAAAGGTATATATATTTTAATATATTTACAGTATATGATATATTTTTAAATTGGTTCTTTTTTTTTTTTTAGTGAGCATAAATGAGAACATAAGCAATAGGTTGAGAACACTCATTGCTATTATGCTGTTCTTATGAGAACAGTGTTTGAGTCCGAAATTTCGAATACTGGGCATGCTTCCATCTAAAACTTTTTTTCTTACTAAGTTAACGATACATGCCCACTAATTAAAAGTTGTAGAGCTCATCGAGATGCATCTAACGGTGTTTAGATAATCCAAATCGGACTAGTGGATGGCAAGATATTGTCAGAAAATGATTGGCTGACTATATAAAATCTCTATGTAAACAATGTTAGCGCTTAGAAGCAATTGCCGGCGTTTGGTGCTATGCTAAAATTACTTTTTTGGGTTGGTCTGGTTGTATCAACGGTAATTTTGAAAATAGATTTTTATTTTCTTAGTAATTTTGGGTTTCACAAAATTCAACTGATTGTATAAAAAGAGCTCAAGCTAGCTCAAGCGCGTGCTACGCGAAAGAGCTGAGCTAGCTGCATTGCGCTCAAAATATTTTTACTTACGGACATCAGTTGTATATATATGTTTGATTACGAATAATAACAAATCCAAAATTGTTGCCCCTGATCGGTAGAGTGATGATTATCACTCAACAATCAATTGTTATAATGATTGTAACTATACGTTGTTTACCATTTATAAAAAGTATTATCATAAATCATTCTTCTTATAATAAAGTTATTATCCATCATGAGTTTTCTGCACATTTTTACCAATTATTTTGTTCATTTGATTAAATAAAGATTGTGAGAATATTGATATGACATGTACTGTGGTAAGTATGAGCGAGTAAACGAATTTTAACTTTTAAGGTATATGTCGATGATAAAAAAAAAAATTTAATTGCACTTTGCCATTTTGATTTGCTATATCTAGCGATGGGAACCTCTAATTATTAATTGTTAACATAAAATTGTTAATAAATTATTTTTAACAATTAATAATTAATTATCCAATATGCATAGAAAGTATAGATAGAATGATATAATCAGTGATTAATTATTTTTTTATGTACTCTAGTATAAAAATTTTATAGTGATAAAAGATCATGCAATTTCTGCAGAAATCCGTAACAACAATAGAAATCTTTTGCTATCATTACAAGTACATTATGTGAAGAAAGTAACGAAAATCTTCTATTACCAACACAATAAAGGCAAGTTTTGCAGTATAGAGTAATTCAGCTCAATATAATTGTTTAGATCAAATATTCTTATGCATATTTATTAATTATCCCTTATAAACGAACATTGATTTAATCAACGATTTAATTAAATTATCAATTGGATCATTTTCTATGAAGATGTTCTATTGGAGTGCGTGGTATACTATTTAAATCAAACTATATGTGGATTCCTTATTTTTTAAATGATTGATGGTTTTAAGTGATTATTAATTGATGAACTACTTAATAAATTTTTAATATATAAAATCGTGATTCATTTCTTTAGATGCATTGGCTGTTTATCTTTTCTTAGCTGAAAATTTTACTACTAAGCGATTTTTATATATAGTTTTATAAAGTTACGAGATTTTTGTTCACCTTTATTGGAAACAAACTTTTCTATCTCTTTTTAAACAAGCAAATTTTTTACTTAAATTAATCGAACAAAATTGAATAAACTGGCAATTCTTTCAACTAAAATATAACTTTTGTTTCGAAACTTTGTTCTTTGGAATTTAATACTTATTTGTACAAAATTTGGATTCAAAGCAATAAATTTTAAAGGTTATGCATCTAAATAAAGGTTTGAACTTGCGTGTTAAAGAATAAATGCTGGTTCCAATTAAAGAATACAAAATACAATATTGTTACACATCTTAAAAAAAATCTAGTAAATTTTTATATGATACTACGTATAGTTTTGATATACATAGTATACCGTGCACCCAATGTTCTATGCATATTGGATAATTTATTTATTAATTATACTAATTCTAATAAATCATGATCATTCGACCATAATATTCGATCATCACATGCGTACCCTAAAAAAATAGAAAAAAATAAATAAATATAAATAAAAAAAATAAAAAAATAGAAATAAAAAAGAGTTTAAATATTTGTTGTTATGTGTATATTGGTTGCTCAAATAAAAATTTTAATTTACCTTAAAAACACTAACTTTCTACTAATGAAATTTCGAGTACAGTCAAATATAATCAACTCTAAAGGCTTACTATAATGAATATCTGTTCTATATAAAGGTTGACCGTATTAAGACATTTTGACCTGCTCTAACTGATAATATAAAATATGAATGGTCTAAAATATGTGTGTTTAATTAATTAATAAAATAACAACATTATTAGCTACCCGATCAAAAATTTACTAATGAAAAATGATATTTGTATTCAACCAAAGGTAACTTGGAGGAGAAATTAGTAACCCTACAATATTTCAGATCTTAGATCATGTTGATTATTGTAGTATTATTTCAAAATTTATTTCATATGCAAAATTATAGCTTTCTCGTGATTTCAGAAATTCATCATCTTTTTGGTATTTCTTAGTAGAATATGTCTGATCAGTTAGCCATACTGATCGCATTGGTCATCTGATGAAAATGATCGATATAGTTCATATAGATATGTACATCAGTTAATTAGTTAGATCCATTTTTTCATACATCTATTGTTCTTTTTTTTTTAATGTTTTTATTTTTTTTATAAATAAAAGGAATTATCGCCAAAAGACAATCAGTATCAAGCCTTAGGGTTGATTGCCTAATTTACTAATCACTCACTCCCAAGGTGTAAACAGTTCTCTTTTAGAAATGACCAACCTTTACTCTACCACAAGCCAAATTAAATGTTTTTTTGATAGATTGTCTATGTTTGTTAGGTTTTTGGTTGAATTGGATTAGTTCCAAAGTCTACTTTTCCAGACAGTCTCTTATTACTTTTAGATTATAACTTATAATCACCAACTTATCTACGAATATGTCTATTTTTAGCTAACTATAATTATAGTCAAATTTTTAAACTGCTAGCTAAGTACATATACATACATTGTTAAAGTAGTGGCAATCAGGTCTATGGATAAAAACCACTACAACACCGCTATTTAACTAATCCAATGTCCTTTAATCATGCAAGACTATGAACCTTGAACTAGCAGGCAAAAGAGGTGTAGAAGATTTGGCCTGGGTCTAAAGGTTCCTTGGATCTTGCTATGGTGAAATTGGAGACTAAAATAAGTTGTTCTCTTATTCTTCTTATCTTTAGTATTTAGTTTAATGCTAATGTTCTTTTTTTTAGCTTTAGTATATCAGTATTCGAATTGATCATTAAAGCTTTTAATAATATTACATAATCTTAGAATTAGGCTAATGCAAATTTGACTTATCGGAGATTATTAATTTATAATCCTAATTTCAAAGGTTATACTCAATAGAATTGAACTCTATTTGTATTATTCCTATTTTGACTCTCTGTAAGTTGAAAACAAAAAGGTAAGTCTTATATACTTTTTCTTATTTAATACATTCAATTTAGACTAATGCTATTGAATTACTAGTCTTTTATTATGTTCAAAAATTAGAAGCGGCACCTTGTGTCTAGAGGCAAGACCTGGATATACTATAGTGCAAGAACTAGAATTTAAAGGTACAAAACTGGATTGTGTACATTGTTTGGCAAAAAAGAGAATAAACAAACAATGACAGAAATTGCAGGATGCAAAAACTAACATGTGTATATTGCTCATGCAGTCACAAGGTACAAAAACCAGAAATCATGCCAAATTACTGCAGCACCTTTTTACTCTTTTTGGGGTTATGTCATTTTTATCTAACTGTGACTAAAAATAAAAAGGTTAATTTTATTGTATCAATGTAAATAATAAAAAAAACACTAGAGTAAACAAATAAAAAATATATAAGCCAGAGCACTTTACAACATATAGTACAGGAATTTTAAACCCATATGATCTTTATATAGAAATAATATATAAATTAGTAGCACATCAAATCTCAATAAAATAAAGAATCAAGAATTCTCAACCTTTTTGCATAAAGATAATGCATAAATAATGATATGCACTAATTAGCAACTATTATATACATACTAAATAAATATCGAAATAACTTATTTTAGTTTAGCATTTTTAAAGCAATTGTTAGCATTTAGTGCTATGCTAAATTACTTTTTTAAAAAGTTTTTGTTGTATTAACATTTAATTTTGGTAATAAAAAGAAGTAATATACAGCAATAAAAATTAATTCAATTATAATAAATAAAAAAATAATTAATTAAATAACATGTGGCACCAAAAAAAACTACTGTATATAAATTTAATATATTTATTATCAATATTAATAAAAATGTAATTATTATTAATAATTGAATCAAGTCATTTTTCAACCAAAAATTATTTAATAACTAAGTAAATTAAAAAATAAATATAACATTAATATTATTATTAACAATAGCAATAAAAATTTATATAGCATAGTGCAATCAGTTTTATTATATAAAACTATATACTAAATGAAATGTTATACCTTATAAAATCAATTTCTGTGTTTAAAATTAATATAAAATATTATATGCTACTAAATTTAACTTAAAATATATTAAATTCTAATACAATACTGATTTGAACATTTGAGTATTTTTATTTTATTTTGACTCTATAACCAATATAAGCCTATTTTTATCTTTTTATTGCCTAACCTTAAGATCCTTTGCTCTGCTTTAGAAATGAACTAACAACTTAATCCTTTTATTGTGTACTACTATAACTAAAAATTTCTTTATCAGAAATTTTTTATAACAAACAATAATAGAAATTATGATAATTCTATTATAAACAAACTAAATTTGACCACAAATTATATGTTATTACAATTATTTGAAAGTTCTATATTTAAATTTATATAGCAAATCACAATATAAATCTTATAAATCAAATATAGCTGTATATTACCACAATATTCAGTAAGTTAAGTTTATTATAATAAATAAATTTACCAAAATTCTAAACTAACTTGCCTATATTATTATTTACAACTATAGCTAATAAGTTCTCTAATAGATAAAATCATAATACTATAGCCCCAAATACAAATAACTAAACTTTAACTACATATGAATTTTTATAGTACATCACAATGAAAATCTGATAACTTAATACAAACCAGCCCAATCTTACTATAAACTATATATTATCAAATAATTAATAAGTGTTATAGAAAAATTTTAGCAGCAAATCATTATAAAAACTATTATAATTCTCAATACAAACCAACTTAGCTACATTATTATGTATTACAAAAAATGATAGCTGATAAATTTTGTAACAATAAATAGGACAAACATTAGTGTAAATAATTTTTTTAATATGATTGGTTGATATAATGTACATTTGATCTAATTCTAATCTATCTAAGCCCTATTTTACAAGAATATTATGTAACAAACTATTCTTAATTGGTTCATCTTTATTTAATTATCTACAATAAATTCTAGTAAAATATAGAAATAATTAAATTGTAAAGCCAGAACTTTGATAAAACTGCACTAATTAATCACTACTATTAATTGTAATTCATAAAATTTATCATCTAAAAACAATATTACTGATTATTAAAACTTAATTACTTGCTATCACTGTTTTTGACTAATCTTTTGAATTTAACTTGAAAAAAGCTCCCAGTGCATGGGCAGGCGCATAACTTGTTTGTTTGCATAGAGATTTTATATAGTCAGCCAATCATTTTCTAGCGATATCTCGCCATCCACTGGTCCGATTTGGATAATCTAACCACCTTAGATGCGTCTCGACAAGCTCTACAACTTTCAATTAGTGGGCATGTATCATTAACTTAGTAAGAAAAAAGTTTTAGATAGAAGCACGCCACATTTCGCCTATAGTGATTTTCATATGTATTTCCGTCATGGATTTTTATATAGTTGGCCAATCGTTTTTTGGTGATAACTTGCCATCCACTGGGCCGATTTGGATGATCTAACCACTGTTAGATGCGTCTCGACAAGCTCTACAACTTTCTATTAGTGGACATGTATCGTTAACTTAGTAAGAAAAAAACTTTTAGATAGAAGCACGCCATATTTCACCATTCTCCAGTTGATAGGCGGATTATCAATTAAAAGATATTTATACTATATATAGTAATAAAATCAATATTATAGGGGTAAATCATGCTGAAAATTTTATCAATGTTTATGCTTTTATGGTTGTTTACAAATGTTTGTCTGTTAACCAATTCTTTATTTGATTGATTCTGACTTGTTTGGTTGTTTGGACTTATTGCCTAATTAGAGTTAGTTAAAGTGGTGTTAACTCAATATATGATCAACATATTGCATAAATTGAATTCTTGATATCTATATATAAAAACTAGAGATGTGCAAAGTCAGTTACATATTATTACTTAATATTACCTTGCAATAGATAATATTTAGTAATTTTACAATAATTTTATTATTAGTAGCAATTTTTTGTTCAATTTCAATTTTGATCACCCGTCTCTGACTTTTATATATGTACACGTAATACCAGTATGATCACATTAATGTATAATATGAAATGTGAGAGGTATGGTTTATACTCGACAAAGTTGATGTCCACTTATGCTGATTTTTGCAAAATCTTTTTTTGGTAAGGGTAATGATTTTCATTTAGTTATTTTTGGAAGAATATGATTTTTTTGTTAACATTTCATCGTTTATGAATGTATGTGCAGTGCATGCATATGTGTGCACATGAGTGCATGCAAACATATTATATACGTCTGTAATAATTGACATAAAAAGTGTCATTGAAAATGGTTATTGGTTAATGATATTTAGTAGGTAAAACGTAAATATTTATAGCATTATATGTGATCATTATGATTACAATTTTTTAAGAACTGTGATTTTTACTAGTACGAATATGTCATGTAACATTAAATGTGTGAGGGAGTATTACTGTTCAATCATTTTTCCAATTGGATGATTTGATGGCACGGGATGACAACACATGCATGTGTATGAAAAAATTCGTAATTGTGTGTAAATACATTGGATACTGATCTTATTACGTACTTGTCAAAAATAGCATTTATATGTTGTAATTGACTAATAGTGTGAGATTTTTTTTGAAATTATGCCTGTTTAGTATTGTTAATTAAAATCTGTAATCTTATATCGAGTACTGAATTATAAAATACTTTTTATTACAATACATGAAACTGTTTAAGCCCTTGTATTCCTAATAAGGGAGTTACATAATTGATATTTGATCGATTGTAATTAGTTATCGATAAAATATTTCTGGCACTTTGCCTTTTGTAATATGATCTATTTAAATCTGTAATTACTGATCATTTGCGTGTTAATATCATAATAGATTCATCATAATTCATAATTGATCTATTACTATGAATTAATATTTTTTTTAAAAACTCAACTTTGGTTTGTTATGCGCACTTTGCATTTTCGAGATTTAAATAATCAGCTTCCATTTGTCATACACAATTTGTATCTTTGAAATTAGATTGAGATATGGACAACATTAATAACATGTATTAGAGTCACATACTGTGTATCGCCAAAGGTAAGGTTTATAACAGTAAATCATGATAGAAGATATAATAACTTCAATGTGAACAAACTCAACCCTAACTACATTTTGTGATTATTAGAATAAAGAGCAAGATTTGTATGAGAATTTTTTATAGTAATTCTTGAAAGAAGCCACAATAATTTTGTTGCAAACTCAATCTTAAAACATATTATGAGAATTTTTTACAGTAATTTTTGAAAGAAGCCACAATAACTTCGTTGCAAACTCAATCTTAAAACGTATTACAGTATATACCGAGTAAGTTTGTAATCCACAATAAAAATTATGATAATTCTAATACATACTAATTTACCTTTTCGACATAAACTACAATGGCTTATCCATAATTACGTGTTTGCATGTTGTAAGAGTGGTGAGAATTGGGTATACAGCTAAAAACCACCAACAACACCACTATATAATCAAACCAATGCTCTTTAATTGTGCAAAACTCTTGAATCTTGAATTGGTAGACAAAAAGAAGTATGGTTAATTTGGTCCGTCCAGGTCTTGAAGTTCTATTAGGGTTTCGCTATGGCGTAATCAAACAAAGATAAGTAAGTTGACATGTCCAATTGGTTTTAATTTATTTTTGATATATGTCCAATTAAAAATGGACATATGTTCAAAAAAATTGAAGCCAATTGGACATAGTAACATGCCATCCCTGAAGATAAGTATCTTGGGATTTCTTGTAGATAGTTCTTTAGTTGGTTCAAATCTCACTCTATTTATATAATTCTTCTTTATTCTAGGTGCAAGGCTCTAAATGAGTCGTTAATATTATTAACAATCATCACATGATCAAGAACTTTGCAGGTAATTAATCTAACAATGGAATAGATTGATTGTTCAATAAATCAGATAATTAAAGGTTTAATCGATTTATGTTTTTGTATAAAAGTTTATTAATTTGATCTTTCTTTCTTTAACTGGGTCATATTAAATGGAGTTCAAAATGCTGGTTACAAAGTCACAACTAATGACACAAATTTACTTAGAATAATGAATATTTTAAGGGTGAAAGTAAATTCAATAAGTAATTTATTCAACGATTTTGGGTTAAAAGGAAACTTTTTTAGAGCTAACATATCTATACTTTTTTCGAAGGTTAGAATTCAACTTAAGAATTATGCTTTATTGAAATGAAAAGGGGTCTTGTATACTTCTTTCCACTAGCAAGTGTTAGCTCTAGTAATTATCCCAAAAGATCCTTGAATTTATAATAATGTCTTTTTCATTTTACATTACCTACCGTCCCATTTTTTCAATTTTTTCAATTTTTTATTTTTTATTTTTTTTTTTATTTTTTTTTATTTTTAGATTCCAATTGTGCCAATTGTTTGATTTTTGACATCTATTTTTTCCCACTATTTTCATCCAGTGTCACCTGATAGAGACCTTAATTTTCTGTAATTGCCTGATAGGATTGATAGGAAAAATAGGACTGCTGGCCCAATTTTTTGATTCCTTGCTGTGCAAAATGAAAAATTAAACTTGTATAATCTTAAATGTGAACATTATTCTATTTGCAGTAAATTAAATTAAATTAAAAAAAAATCTGTCTATCTGTTCCGAATTTTGAAATCCATGTAATGCAAACTGAAAAATAAACTTTGCATGGCCTAATATGGAAATCTAATGTTACAAGTTTCACTATTTAACTCTTCAGTAAACTATAGACTTTGTACTTTGTACTATGTTCCTGGTGTTACAACTGTGGGAGAGACTTCTTATACGAATAACAATTTCAGCTCAGGGTTGTAAACATAAACAAAAGTTAAAACGTACAAGAAAGTGTATAGATTAAAATTCGTTTATTATTTATTTATGGGTCTTATTCTATATGGGGTGAACAATGGTTCATGCACGTTAAAATTTAAGGATGATCAATCTGGATCAATTATGTATGATAGAATTGACAAACAATAAAATTACAGTATAACAGTGGGGTAATTATAGAAATCACAGGTTTTATAATGTAATATTGTAATTTATTATTTATTTAAAAATATGTAATATTAAATGACACAAGTATGAGATATAGTTGGTTACATGTATATCTTCAAGTGAAGTGAGAAAAGGAATAGTGTCTTTTTATTAATCTGAATGACATATTTTAGTTTACAAATTTTATTGGTTCGAAACCAAAATCTTGAGTTTCAAACTAATATCTGTGGTTTCGGACACAAATCGTGGTTTCAGACCAAAATTTATGGTTTGAGACCATTGTACGTTTAAAGTCTCTTACTTAAAAAGGTAACTATATACTAATTAAAATTTTTATATTATCAAAATTATACCATCACTATGAAATTACCCAGAACTCATGTAACATATCCCCTTTTAAAGGTTGAGCTCTGTCAAAACCAACATATTTTGAGTTTCTTCATCCCTCAACCTTCTAGCTTCTACCAACATAACTCCGGAAAAATCTGATTCCCATATTCGTTCTAGTATGGTAATAGTGATTAGCTTGACTTAGTGTATATACCATGCTCCTCGGGTACTGAACAGTAAGTATACTCTTTTCGAATTTCTTCATACTAATCCTTTCTTTGCATCGGTAAGCCGTTGACATAATTCTTTTCGAACTTCATTACTCCAGCCTCTTTCTACTATTAAGTCACCTAATTTGTAATATACTTCTAGTACATAAGTATTCAATTGGATTCGGGGTTTATAGCCTCTATTTCTTTACAAACATTGCTTAACTTTTCTTCCCATGTTCTACCAGTCAATTCAATGGGTATTATTGGTTCTATTTCAGAAATTTGATTCAGATCTTGAAGGTATAGAGTCATATTTTCATGTATCTGCTGAGCTTTGTTTCTCCTGCTTCTCTTGATGGTTTCTTCTAGTACTTGACCTTCACTTTTGAAAATTACTCGCCTTCCTTTTATTTCTAGTTCTTCATCTGCGTTCAACTTGTTAACGAGCAGTTGGTGCATTTTTTTTAATTCTTCAAATTGTGCTTCTATTTTTTTTTTTTTATATATTTAGCCTATATTTATATCAAAGTTCAATTTTTGCTAGCCATAGTTACATCATAGACAATTTCATCATTTCGTGCTATATATTTTTTCAGTTAACTCCTATGAACTACTATTTTTATTACTTTTTTGTCATAGCCTACGGTACGTAACTTATACGTCCCATTTCCAATTACATCATGAACCCAATATGGACCTGACCATTTATTCTCAAGTTTTCCTCCTAGCTTCTGTTCTAACTTGGCTTTATACCGCAAAATCTTTTTGCCTATTTCAAAACTTTGTAACGGGTATTGCTGGTCATGGTGCCATTTTGTTTTTGCTGCGATTTTCGAATGTTTTCATGGGCTTTAATCTGAGCTTCGAATAAATAATCCACTAGCCTTAGTGCTCTAGCTAGTAATAAAGCGTCATATTGCTCATCATTCATATCTTCTACTAGGTATGTATCAATTATTAAGTCTACAGGCAGAGTAACCTCCCTACCGTATACTAAATAGAAAGGATCGAATTTGGTTGTATTATGTCTGGCGGTCCTATATGCAAATAACGCCGGATCTATGTACTTATCTCAATCTCTGTGGTACTAGCTTGTACATTTTGCTAGCACTTCGCACAAGGTCCAATTGTACCTTTCCACCAGCCCATTGGTCTGGGGTGGTATATTGATGATAGTTTATATTTAATTTCTGCCTTTCTGCAAACTATTTCTATAACTCTGTTACAAAAATGGGTTCCTTGATCGGTTAAAATCTTTCAGTGACACCCATGTCGACATATTATGTCTTCTAATAGGAAAGCCACAACTGACTCAGTAGAACAATTAGAGAGAGCCTGAGCCTCTGCCCATTTCGTAAAATTCGACAGCAACAACTAAATACTGATGAACCTTCTTTGTAATTAGTAATAGTCCTACAATGCCCAACCCAATACAATCAAATAGCTGAGATACCCTTATCAGATATAGAGCCTCCCTGGTCTTTGGTTTTCCTCACCGTTGACATATATCGTAGCTTTTTATATACACTTTTATATCTGTTACCATTTGGTTCCAATGATACCTTTTTTTAACTTTTGTTATGGTTATATTTTCTTCTAAGTGACCTGAGACAGGTTCTCATGTATTGCCCATAATATCAACAGTTCTTGTCCTCTTTCTACTACTCTTAGAGGTTGATCTGGGTCTTGCCAGTTTTGTTTATAAAGCACCCCTTCTCGAACCAGGTAGTGCCTTGCTTGCATTTTTAATTTTTGAACTTGTCCTTTCATGAGTTCTTCTGGGAGTTTTAGTTCTGTTAAATATTGGAGTAGCTTCGTATAGTCTTCTCTTTCCATTTTTTTTTTAGATGCCAGAACACCGTTACCTGAACTGGATTATAAGATTTTTAGGAAATACTAAAACAATTTTATTTTATTTTATTTTATTTTATTTTTTTTAATTGTTGTGTTTGCTAATGATATTTTTGTATGCCTCTTCCCCATGCATGGTCGTCATAGCTGTCTCAGTTTTGCTACATCCTGTTTCTAAGTTTTTTTTTTTTTATATATATATAAATATATCAGTTACTATATTCGAAATATGCCTCGAAATTTAACCTGAATTAAAAAGGTTTTTTTTTTATTCAGCAGGATCTACTTGAGTCCTGTGCTTTGTTCTCCTTTGACTCCATATGCGAAAGACCATCAAAGTTGCCTAGTTGTCTTCTGGGTTTGTACTTGACTATAAAGTCATATCCCTGTAGAGTCATGATATACCTGACCATTTGTCCTGTGGAATTAATCATATTATTAAAGTAGGTTAAAGCGGTATGATCGGTTACTATTGTGAATTAAGTCTCATGTAAATACTGATGAAACTTTTTAACAGCCCATTCTATCACAGTGCACTCCAATTTTGTGATAGTATAGTTTTTTTCAGGAGTTTTAGTTGCCCTACTTGCGTACTCTACTACACATTCCATTCCTTTGTTGTACAATTGTGCCAATATGGCACCAAGTGCTAAGTAAGAGGCATCTGTATACAAAATAAAATCCCTATCGTCTTTTGGATGTGCTAAAATAGAGGCTGTAATTAATTGGTTCTTCAATCCTTCAAAGGCCTCTTGTTGCTCTTTTGTCCATAAGAACTTTTCTTCTGATTCCAACAACTTATATAGGGGAGCAGCTAGTTTAGAAAAATCCTATATAAACCTTCTATAGAATTCTGCCAAGCCTAAAAACCTTCTGAGTACACAAAAATTTTTGGTCTTGAAAACTTGCTTACAGCAGCAACTTTAGATTCTGCTGCCAATATTCCTAAGCCTAAAATTTTATATTCCAAAAACGATATTTTAGTTTGTCCAAAAAAACACTTTTCCAGATTTAATCTAAGATTAGCTTGGTGTAGTCGATCTAATACGATAGTCACGTGCTCGAGATGCTTATGAAATCGCTGAATAAATATTGTCATCATCTATATAAGCTAACACGAAATCCCACATTTCCTTTTGAAATACATGGTCTATAAGCCGCTGAAATGTGGGGGGCGCATTGGTTAACCTGAAAAATTCATATCACCTGAATCTCGTGGTGAATACTGTTTTTTCGCAATTACGTGGGTGGACACCCACCTGCCAAAACCCACTTGCTAGGTCTAAGGTTGTATACCAAGCTGAACTTTCGAGACATCTAGCAGCTCATAGATCCTGGGAAGAGGATAACTATTACATTTCGTACGCTTGTTCAACTTACAAAAGTCCATACATAGTCTTATTTTACCATTTTTTTCTTAACTAATATGACAGATGATACCACGGACTATTGGACGGGCATATTAATCTAGCTTTTTCCATCCTTCTTATTTTTTGACCAATAAATTCGTGCTCAAACCTCGACGTAGGATAGAACCTCTGCTTGATTGGAGGGCCTTCTTCGGTATGTATTTCATGCTGAACAATTAACGTTCTTCTTCATCCTCCTTAGTTGCTCTTGGGACATCGCACCCAAGTTATACTTTTCGACCTGCACTTCCTTATCCTCATCTATATATATCTCACGTATTTTTACACTTTTCTTCAAGACACACTGGACTCAGTATGTCCCTTATACATGCAAAACTTACATATTTCGTTCTTATCAAATTTTGAAGAATAGAATTTGCAATACAAGTAAGTTTGACTTATTAATCCTTTTCTTCTTTGTACTCTTCTTCATCTTCACTAACTTCTGTCTTGCTTTCTCCTTCACTATCTGTACTTTCGTCCTCACTTTCTTCATTATTGTTTTCCTTATCCATTTCCTGAGATTTCCTTACAATTCAGTCCCCTATATTTGCTGGTTTGCAATACTCAGTTGGAATTCTTATCTTCCTATCCCCATTCCTAATCATTAACTCACAAGACTCCTAGTCTAGTCGAGCTCTCGCCTTCTTCATTCAATTGTGTTCTACAATCACGGCATAGTTACCGGCTTCTGTTACTACCACTTTAAATGTAATGGTTTTTCCACCCACAGTCATAGGGAATTCATCTATTTCCCCTAATGGCCGTTTCTGTTCCCCATGAACTCCAACCATTATTACTGTAGATGGTCAATCGATAGATATACCAGCCTCCTTTAAGAACACAGCAGAAACCACACAGTCTAATGACCCGCTATCCAATATCAAGATTATGGGTTTTCCTTTAACCTGAGCCTCACAATACAAGGAGATCTTATAGGTTTCTTCATTTTTATTTAAACAAACCTCTGCCACTCGTGTACGTGTGGTCCTTCCTAGTCTTAAAATTTTTAATGCCTCCTTTCTTATATTCGGCACTGCTTGAAAGAGCTGAGCATAGGTTATATCAGCTTTCTTGTTTTGTAGATCTGTCATTATCAAGTATGGTTGTATCTTAGTCATAACTGGAGGTTCAGCCGGTTTGGTTGGTTTTTTTCTTGTTGCCCTTTTCTTACCTTCCGCTTTTTCTTTACCTTTTTCTTGTTTATGGGTCAATTCCCGTTTTCTGTTTTCTGATTAATTTCATCCTCTGCTTCTTCTTCTCTAGGTCCTACCAGGTCTTTGTCATTTCCTTTTCGTCGTTTAGCCAAATATGCTTCTTCGATTTTAGTAACTTAGGAGTTTGTAGATGGTAATGCACTCACACTCTCTTGAAGTGCGGCTTTTAGTTTAAATGCTCCAAGTCTTCTTATATTTATGCTATCATCACCTGAGCCCGTGAGGTTTCATCAGTGGGCTGGTTGTTAGTTGCACTAATAGGGCCTGGATTAGGAGTAGAGGCAGTTCCTATGACTCTGTCCCAGTTTGGACGCTCTCTTGTATAATGTCCTTTTTGTTAACACGCGATACATACTGGGCTGCCTGTTTTTTTCTTGTCGATTTCCATCTGTCCACGAGCGAGCATGAGTATAATTATTATTATTATTACTATTTTTGACTACTGAGACTATTTCTTGTAGTAGTGTCATTATCTGGTTTAACGAGTTATTTCCACTTGGCATCGGTATTACTGGTTGACTCGTGGGGTAAATTACTGAAGACATGTTTGAGAGTGTCGACAATAGGTGGGAGATAACATTAAATATAGCAGCAGGACCACACACTGCTATTTCATAGTAGTGAATTGGCGATCGCTAAGAGAGGTCTGGGCGGAGCCCTTGTACGAACATCTGAGCTTTTGTCATTTCCGGGTATTGGTTTTAAATTCTTGTTACTCTATTAAATAATTCTAACATATCAGTAGCATATTGATCCACTATTTCTCCTACTCTTTGATATCGATTTAACACCTCTGTATTCTATTGGTTAATCAATGCTTGTGTGCAAAATTTGCGAGAAACTGATGTACAAAGCACTAGTTTATGCCATGCTCATTATCCTAGTACTGAATCCTATCTTTATATTTTGCCCACTATAATGCCTAAGTCCCAATAGATGTGCTCCCACAATGTTTTTGGCTTCGAAGGCCCAGGTTATCAACTCCAACCACTCAACAGAGTCTTGATTTCCTCTACCAAAAACTGGAATTTTTACTATCTTTCATTTAGCTACTTCTGCTTAAGGTTCCCTTTGTCCTGCTAAAGCATTAGCTATCACTTGTAATAACTGTAAGTTTTGATGATTAGGATCGTCTTGCTGCAGATTATTCAGCTGATTTGAGTTTACTAAAGTGTCTTCATTTCGAGCGATATTAACATCTCTTGCCTGATTACCATTTACTTCCCTTAAATTTTAGAAGCTCTTTTTCCGGATTGGCATTATTTAACACGTTTCTCCACATGTTGCTGGTGGCCGTTACAAGTTCAGGTTTGTTAATACTTTTTTTCTTAACAAAAAAAACTTAGTCTATTCCTTTAATAATTTTTAATACTGAGTCGTCCTAAATCCACACAACTAGCACCAAATATGTTACAACCGTGAGAGAGACTTCTTATACGAATAACAATTTCAGCTCAGGGTTGTGAATATAAACAAAAGTTAAACGTATGAGAAAGTATATAGATTAAAATTCATTTATTATTTATTTATAGGTCTTATTTTATAAGGGGTAAACAATGGTTCATGCACGTTAAAATTTAAGGATAATAGATCTGGATCGATTATGTACGATAGAATTAACAAACAATAAAATTACAGTGTAACAATGAATAATTATAGAAATCACAGGTTTTATAACGTAATATTGTAATTTGTTATTAATTTAAAAATATGTAATATTAAATGCGCAAGTATGAGATATAGTTGGTTACATGTATATCTTCAAGTAAAGTGAGAAAAGGAATTGTATTTCTTTATTAATCTGAATGACATATTTATAGTTTGCAAATTTTATTGGTTTAAAACCAAAATCTTGGTTTCAGACCAATATCTGTGGTTTCGGACTACAAATCGTGGTTTCAGACCAAGATTTATAGTTTGGGACCATTGTACGTTTGAACCCACTTACTTAAAAAGGTAACTATATACTATTTAAAATTTTCATGTTACCAAAATTATACCATTACTATGTAATTACCTAGAACTCGTGTAATTCTGGTATATACTTCATTGCAACATCAATATTACAGTTAATAATTTTTTTTACCAATTAGATTTGCAATTTCTTTTGATAACCTTTTTTAGTATTGTTTGGGGGTTACAAAAGTCAAAAGGATTTTTTATCCCAATCAGAACCAAGAATTGCGAACATGTAAACCATATACTTGGTATACTACATATGAACTAGATAGCTGCACGACATTGCACACAAAACCAGGAATGGAAGATCTAAGCAGAGGACTGAATCAAGTATTTGATATTATAAAATTATATATAATTGTATAATAGGATATGGTCTAGTTTTAATTAGAATTAGATATAACAAGTTGGAAAATAATACAGTAATAAAGAACTAGTGATGTGCCATGTACAGGACTATATATACTGTATGTTACTGTATATGCTGTATATACTTTATGCTAAAATTTGTGCTATCATGTGTTCTAGTAATCAGATGCCAGAAAAGATATATGTATTGTATATACTGTATGCTAAATATAGCAAATCACTATACAGAGAATTTGAAGAAAAGTTATATAGCTTACACACAAAAAATTTTCCGATTATGTGACTTTTTGTTAACGTAAAAATCACACTTTTTATAATTTTTTATAAATCATTAATAACTCTGGGGTTTGTCTATGAAATAGTCTACTGTGCATTAACAAAAAAAATTTAGTACAAAATTTTGGTATTAGTAGTGCTATAATCAAACGCTTAACCAAAACCCTAATTACATAAATTACTACTTTAATTCTTTTACTTTATTGATTGTTTTGATTGTTTGATTTTCACATTACACCTGATCTCAAAATTTGATTGGTTTGTGCCACAAAATAGTCAACGACCAGATAATTTTTTGTGGGTAAGCTCTTTTGGTAACCTGGAGATTGACAATCATATGATAAACAAATAATAACATTATTTGTTTACAAGAATTAAAACAAACTTGCCTAAAAATACCCCTAATCTAAATCCAACTTAGACTGAATGATTGTCATGTGATATTGTTACGAACTTTGGGTTAACTCTTCTTTAGTAATGCATTATTGTTTATAGTGGTTGTAATTGATATAAATTAATAGATTTAACATGCTAGTATTTAGTAATTAGCTTAGCTAACTGAATCAAAGATGAATTTTGTAGCATTTAAAGCATATTAACAAAGAAAAATTATATCTTTCATATAATTGTTACTATTATATACTATTAACACTAACATAAATTAACTATACTACTTTTTTAAACAATAAATAATTAAGGTTTCGATTGAGGTACGGTTAGACTTATCCAAGTAACTAGGGTTAAAATAGAGCTTTAAATTATGTCATAAGGCTTTATTTTAAGGTCTGATTAGACCTAATTAAATTCTGATATCATCTAGAGGCAGTCAGAGATCAAAATTAATTAACAAAGGTTTGATTTTTGACTAGCAACAGGTGATTATAGAGTTAGTGATTGTTCGATAAATAATGATATAACAATGGTTCTGATGAATAATCAAGGTTTTTTTTTTGCTATATAAAGGTAAATACTACAATTTGGATTTTTTCTGGCTCTCTTTTTTTTATAATTGATAAAGGCATTGTAAATAATATTAAAAAAAAAAGTAGATATGAAGCAATTTATTACAAACAAGATATCAAGATCAATAGCAAAATTTTTTCATGCTGATGCTTCTACTTAAATTTTAAAGAATAGTTCACGATTGTAAATAATAATTATAACAAGTAGATTTGGATAATTTATAATGGAGAAAATTAAGATAAGTAATTATCTAATGGAGCTACTATCAAAAATACTATAAACAAGATCATACAAATAGTAGATCTACCATAAATTAGATCCAGGTGTGAAACATAAAATTTATATTAATTAAAGATAGTTTTTTTAATTAGTTAAAATGCCTATTGTAAATATGAAGTGTGTATAAACTTAAAATTATTTCATTTCATGATATAACCTTATAGCATGTACTAGACATAGGGTCTACTATATAGTTTAAAAATTGGTAGAATGTAACAGACCTGGGTTTTGTATACAGCACTTTACAGTACTTTTACATATAGATATGTGCAATGATCACTTTTAATTAGGATGAAATGTTTACTAATTATCTACAAATTATTCAACCTGTTTTTTAACTAAGTTATTAAGCAATAATATAATTAAAATTAAAATAATTGTTGCAGCTGATGCTGAAAATGGCTGATGCTGAAATTTGGGGTCTCGATTTGAAACTATAAGCCCTGCTAAAATCCACAAATACTCTTTAAATATCAAATCTACTCCCAACCCTTATTCTAACCCTATAACACAAAAACAAAAAAATTACCACAAAAAAATTTTAAAATTTTATATCAGGTCAAAATTTCAGCATCAGCTGTAACAATATTTTTTCAATTTTTTTTTGCTTAATTATAATAGTTTGCTTGAAAGTTCTCTTTGAAAGCATAGTTATATTATTTGTAAGCTATATAAAAAATATAAGCAAAAGTTTAATAAGTTATATAAAAAATAATTTAAGCAAAACTTTAATAAGTAAATAACAAATAATTTAAGCAATAGTTTAAAAAATAATTTAAGCAAATGTTTAGTAAGTTATATAAAAGAATAATTTAAACAAATGTTTAATAAGTAATTTGAGCAAAAGTTTAGTAAGTAATATGAGCAAAGGTTTAGTAAACTATATAAAAAAATAACTTAAGTAAAGGCTTAGTAATAATTCATGCCAAGGTTAAACAAGTAACTTGAGCAAAGGTTTGGCAACTTATGTAAAAAATAATTTAAGTGAAGGTTTAATAACAGAAAGTAATTGGAGTGAAAGTTTATAAGTAATTTGAATTAAGGTTTAGTAATTTATATAAAAAAATAATTTGAACAAAGGTTTAATAAGTAATTTGAACAACAGTTTGGTAAGTAATTTTTGAGCAAAGGTTTAATAAGCAATTTTAGTAAAAGTTTTATTTTTATTAGTGTCTAGAAAGATATATAGTTGACCTTTCATAAATGCATTTTGTATAAATATACTTTCTTTTTTAAATCATTTTACATGTACTTTTTTTTTTATAAATGCACTTCACATAAACTTATTTCTTTACATTGGGTGTGCAGTCTGCTATGTCAATCAAAACTATATATGGTCATATAATAAAATTTATTAATGAAATTTTTTCAGATAGTGATCAATAGGTAATAATTTTATAGTAATTAATACAAATTTTAAATAGATGTATAGACATAACAGGTTGATAGTTTTGGATAAAATTTCACAAAGTCAGTATTACATTTCTGTGACAAAACTATAGAATCAGCTCATATATTTAGTTATGTGTTTTTTTTAAAAAACAAAAGTAGCAAGAAGAAAGGGCTTAATTTGGTTTTATTTTTAAAGAAATAGCTCTATAGCTTAGTTTATAGAGATATACATCTATTTAAAATTTTGTATTAATTATTGTGAAATTATTATAGTATTTATCAATTGCTATCTGAAAAAAATTCATTAATAAATTTAATTGGTATACCAAAAAAAATACACAGATCAATTAATTGATATGCAATTATGCATTATTTTGTACATACTGTATATGATAAACTTAAATACTGAAAGATTTGATTAAAAATTATATACATTTGTTATATAAATAGAAAGTATTCAATTTTTTTATTTTTATTGCATTTACTCTATTTAAAATATGCTATAAAGTTCTAATCAACCTTTTTTTTTGTTGACTCAAGTTATAGCATAGGTCTCTGTCATTTTATTCAAATTATAGATTAAAACTCGATTCTTTTATTACAGTTTTGATAATTACATTTCTTTGAATTTAATTAGTTGATTTTTATTTTTAATCATTATATTAAATTAAATATTAATAATCAATGACTTTATAATACTTTTCTTGAAATTTAATTTTTATTTAGATACTATTCAAATTAACAGCAAACTTAATTTATAAATTTCAATAAGTGAGCAATTTGGTACATATTTTTTATTAATTACAGTGGGGTTCCATATTATTATGGACACTTTTGGGGGAGCTATCACTCAAAATCGGGTAAGTAAACATGGCACGAAATTTATGTCACGTGACCCGCCGATCTCACGGTACAACATACTAAAATTTGGTGCAGTTTCATTACGTCATGCAAAAATTATGCAAAAAATTCTAAAAATTCGATTTTTTCATTTGTACGAAAGTCAAAATTTTACATTTTGTCTTTCTTTTTTTTTCTTTACATTTTATTATAAAAAAAAAAAACAAATTATATTCTAATATTTAATGGGTCTGCCCCCAGCTAATATACAAGCATCAACCCAATTGGGGATACTGGTGACCAGTTTACGGCAGAGTTCTTGTGGTGTTTCATTCTACGATTTTTTAACAAGAGCATCCAGCTCTGCAAGATTACCTGGCCTTCCCTTACGGCGTACAGAGCACTTTACCTCATTCCACAGGTTTTCAATCGGATTAAGATCCGGACTTTGTGGCGGCCAATCCATCACACGAATTCGGTGTTTCTTCAAATATTCCAGGCCCACCCCGTCAAGATGAGGTCTTGCATTATCCTGGACAAAGATTGGGCGACCTCGATCATCATTTGCTGGAAAATTATTTATAGTTGGGACAGCGTACTTCCGGAGGATCTCAAGGTGTAACTTACAATTTGAATTGGATTTTAGAGGAACAAGGGGCCCAACCCCAAACCAGGAGAAGCAGCCCCAATACATATGTCCAGGACTACGTCCTACACTACTATCAATACAATCGATTTCCCATTTTTCATTTGGTTCACGCCATACACGGCCAGGGGAACCCAGAAAAAGATGTACATAGGTCTCGTCCGACAACAAAACACGTTTAAAGTGCCGGACAGACCAATCCTGATGTTCAAGCGCCCATTCATACCTTTTTTCCATATTTGTAGCCGTGATAAGAGGCTTTTGGGGGCGACACACGAGGACAAGCCCAAACTGTGCAAAGAACGGCACATGGTAGTTTTAGAAATTATTTTTTCAGTTTGAATATTGTGTAGGTTGGTCATTTGCGTAAGGCTGAGTCAGCAGTTGCCATCTTTAACTACGTCTTTTAGGTTTTCAAGATCTGAAGTTATTAGAATTTTTGGTCGACCAGTCCTTTTTTTTTGCACTTCCGTGTCTGACTCCCTGTACTGCTTTATGACGTTTCCCACAGAACTTTTACCACAACCAGCCGCGGCTGCAATTGTACGAAGTGAATCACCTCGTTGATGTCCATAAATTATGGCTCCTCGCTGACTTTCGGTTAAATCTTTTTTCACGCCCATTTTTCGTGGGAAAAAAAAAATTAAGATGCACATTTGTTTTTTTTTATGCCGATCTGTCATACAAATATAATTTTTTTTATATCGCGTAACGTGACCTGGGTATCACGCTACATTTGTGCGAAATTTGAACTGATTTGGGCAAAAAATTGATTTTTTATGAATTTTTTTTTAAAAAAAAAAAATCAAAAAATTACAAAAATCGATTTTCGTACAAACCCGAAAATGGTACTTTCTACTTTCTCTTGCATAACTTCGGCGCAATCTGATGAAACTGCGCCAAATTTTAGTATATTGTACCGTGGGATCGGCGGGTCACGTGACATAAATTTCGTGCCGTGTTTACTTACCCGATTTTGAGCGATGGCATCCCCAAAAGTGTCCATAATAATATGGAACCCCACTGTATATTTTTTTATACTTATCTAATTATTTATTCTATTTTTGAATAAAAATTATGGGTTATATTAATCATGG
The DNA here is from genome assembly GCA_003550325.1 of Gigaspora rosea. NCBI lineage: Eukaryota > Fungi > Glomeromycota > Glomeromycetes > Diversisporales > Gigasporaceae > Gigaspora > Gigaspora rosea. Next base: position 71,113 of record QKWP01001957.1, read on the forward strand.
TTTGACTATTGGGATTTTTTTTAGAAGGAAAGTGGGTAGCTAATAATATACAATTTGTTTAAAATGTTAGTATCAGTTATTTGTTTCAGTCTTCTTGAATATATTAATTCCAAACTTCTTTAAGTGCTTCAACCTAACAATTAAAAGTAATATTACAAGCTTTCTTAGGTTCTTCTTCTACTTGATTGGAAGCACTATATATGATTGTCCTCTAATAAAACCTTTGGTATATTACAAAAACATATTTGCAAGCCATTTGATGAAATTTGAAATCTGTGCATCTGCATGCAAAAATGTATTAGTTTATTTTGTTGCACTTGTACTTGATACTAACTTCATAATATCTATTTTTTAATGATTTAAAAGGTAGTATCTGTTGGCAAAAAATTAAAAACTTCTAGATCTAAACCAGCAAGTAAATATGTTGCAGTTCTCTTTGACAAGATTTTATCTTTCTATTATTAAACAAACATCTTTATATTCAATCTCTAAATCCTTTAGAGCATTTCTTAAATACCATATCAATGTAACAAATTTGCTATTTTGGTTAGCCCCAAAGTAAGTATATTTTAATTTTTTATATTAGGCTTCAATAAAATCTGTTGTATTCATTTTTTGATGCTCATATAGATGGTATCATAAACTAGTTTTTGTAATTATTTTTATATTCTTTTTTAATACAAGTGTTTGTGGGGCGCCGCTGGCGCCCTTTATGATACAAAGTGCCTATAATGAATGAAACTCAATTTTTTAAAATTCTACTACAGAACTCACTATTTCGTAATGATAAAGAATTATTTTGTAGGTGAATTACTATTAAAAAAAAATTCTGTTACAATCCTACTTGATGGATAATACATTGGTTTATATCATGAATTACTGTTACTGTTAAAAACTTTTATATAAAACTTGTGTGCTATTCTAATAATCACAATACAGTGTTAGGGTTTAATTAGTTCGTATTGGAATTATATGGTTTCTATCATGTATTACTGTTATAAACCTTACTATTCTGGCGATACATGGTATATGACTCACATTAACATTATCCATATCTCAGTTAATTTAATTTCAAAGACAAAGTGCCCATAATGAATAAAACTCAATTTTTTAAATTTCGATACAGAATTCACTATTCCAGTAATGATGAAAAGGTGAATTATTTTGTATTAGAATCATAATTTCTATCGTGAATTACTATAAAAAATTCTGTTACAAACCTATTCGACAGATAAGGGGGCTTCCAGAAATTACGTAATATTTTGTTACTAATAAATTTCAAAATTTTACCCCACCCACCCACACCTGATACTATATTAGCCAATCAAATTTTATATTTTTTAAAATTTATTTATATGTTTTAATTTATAAAATTGATAATAACTATTGCTCTACTGGGCCAATTTAGATGATTTAACTACCAAAATGTTCGTCTTGCTGAGACAATTCTAACAAACCCAAAATCGTTAAAATCCAATCACAGAATTCTGTGATAGTTTGAATTTTATATAATTTTAATAGTGATTTTTTAGAATCACTAAGTAAATTTCTTTAATATTGAATAACTTTTGATCCACTGGCCTGTTTTGGAACTTAACTACCAAAATGTTTGTCTCGGTGAGACGATTCTAACAAGCCCAAAATCACTAAATTCCAATTACTGGATCCCAAGATCGATAAAGATTTGTATTGTTAGACAATCATTTAAATCAAATTTAATTAAATGATTATCAAACAATACAAATCTTTATCGATCTTGGGATCTAGTAATTGGAATTTAGCAATTTTGGACTTGTCAGAATCGGCACACTGAGACAAACATTTTGATAGTTAAATCATCCAAAACGGGCCAGTGGGTCAAAAGTTATTCAATATTAAAGAAATTTACTTAGTAATTCTAAAAATCACTATTAAAATTACACAAAAGTTGAACGATCTTGGGACTCTGTGACTAGATTTTAACGATTTAGGCTTGTTAGAATTGTCTCAGCAAGACGAACATTTTGGTAGTTAAATCATCTAAATTGGTCTAGTAGAACAATAGTTATTAATAATTTTATAATTTTATACTTTTGGCCAGAATTATAAAAATTTGACCAGAATTATAATTATAACCTGATATTTTCGGGACCCCACCCACCCACTAAAAAATCATGTAATTTCTGGAAGCCCCCTAATATATTTTAAGGTTTAGTTTGATCAAATTATTGTGGTTTCTATTATGAATTGCTGTTAAAAATCCTCATACAAAACTTGAGCGCTATTCTAATAATTACAATATGGGGTTAGGGTTAAATTAGTTTGCATTGGAATTATTATGGTTTCTATTATGATATTGCTGTAAACCTTACTATTTTGGCGATACACAGTATGTGACTCACTAACGCATATTATTAACGTTGTCAACATCTCAGTTAATCCAATTTCAAAAGATACAAAATGCTATAACGAACGAAACTCGATTCTTTAAAAGAAAAGCAAATTGATCGACAGCTGATTCATTAAAAAAATTCAATCGACTTTGCCATAAAGCTGTAATCAGAACGTGGGAAAAGTCATAATTTATGACGATATATTAAATCTGCTGATCATTTGCATAACATGATCTATTAATATGAATTATTCATACCCTTAAAAGCTAAAATTCATTTACACACTTATACTTACCAATTAATCATAATACTATATGTCATAAGAGCCATTAACGCCAACGACATGTATTTGATATAATTAATATTGTGAATTGCTCATAACATGTGACCATGACTATTTATGCTATCTAATTTTCACACGTGCAAAATGATTGGTAAAAATGTACAGGACACTCGTGATGAGATGATAATTTTATTATAAGGAGAGAGAATTAAAAATTAATGACATAATCGGCGAAATCAAATCACGAAAGAAAATTAGTAAACCCAATTCAAACGAAGAGGTCAATTTATTTAAAATATATATATATATATATATATACGCATATTTATATTAACATATTTAATTAATTGTATTAAATTATTTAACATATATTATATTTATATTATCTAAATTCTTTAAAGTACTTCATATGCATATTTGAATAATTATTAATACGTTAGCTAATATCATGTAATCGTTACTAATTCTCTTTAAAGTTCAATACGATATTTATTAACTTCATTTGTTATAATTATATATTATCCGCACGTACTAATATATCTAAAAAACACCTACTTCGAAACTTACGACATATAATTTCTTTAATTATAACTAAGTAAGTATACTCAAGTTTAGTAAATTTAATTCATTTCTATTTAAATTATAGTATATGATTTACCGATCGTATCAGTCATAATTAAATCATAATGTTACCAAAATTGCGACATTTAATAGTTCAGTAATATTAAAAATTAATTTCATTTAATAAGCGATTTACCGGTTACATTTGTCATCATTACATATGTTTCCGTATCAACACACAATTTCTATAATAGTAAAATTCATTTACATTAATTTCCGTTTAGTAAGTCTAACTGATTTTTGTTTAAATCGAAGTGTTACCTATTTTACAACACAAAATATCAAACACTTATGGCACATATAAATTATTAATATCAGTAAAATTTATTCGCACACGGTACACATAGTAAAATTCATTCATTTATATTCAATTTAACTAATTTCTATTCAAACTATATCATAATATATGATCTGCTGGTTGTTTCATCTATAATTTTACAGTACTTATATATTCATAATGTTAAATTCAATAAATATTATTTGTACATAGATTCATTTAGCAAACGATATATTAAATCAATTACGGATAAATCTACCAGCACTAATTCGTATACCATATCCATTATAGGACATCATATGCAATCAAGTGGTTATATTTGTCATATAACTACATAATATATATTAAAACAAATAAGGATAAATTTTCCAATACAAATCCGTATGCTATATCTATAATAAGAAATGTTAGACCTTTTCTCACACACCCACGATCGATCGATGCATAATACGTTACGTTCACACATATTTATCATATAATAAATAAATTAATAATAATAATATTTTCTCTCACATACACACTTGATCTACGCACAATACGTTACGTTCACATATTATTTATCATATATATATAAATAATTATAATAATAATAACCTTTTCTCACACAGCTACATTCGATCGACGCACATTATGTTACATTCACATATTTATCACGGACACACTAATACTAATAAATAATAATTAATAATAATGATAACTTTTTCTCACACACTCACGCTCGATCGACGCACAACAAGTTACGATCGCATATTTATCATCGCCACACTAATACTAATAAATAATAATTAATAATAATAATAACTTTTTCTCACACACTCACGCTCGATTAACGCACAATACGTTACTTACGTTCGCATATTTATCATCACACACTAATACTAATAAAAATAATAATTAATAATAATAATAATAATAATAATAATTAATAATAATATATAGTAAATAAATAACCTTTTCTTAACACACCCACGCTTGATCGACGCACTATACGTTACGCTCGCATATTTATCATCGCCATACTAATACTAATAAACAATAATTAATAATAATAATAACAACAATAATAATAATTAATAATATTATAATAATAATAATAAAACTTCCAAATCGTTATTATTTCCATTAATAAATAAAATACGTACTATGTACATAAGATTATTCACATGAACAGAATGATAGGTAAAAATGTAACGGACACACGTGATAAGATGACAATTTTATTATAAGGGATATTCTACCTATTTTGTTTCATTAAATTCTACCCATTATGCTAAATAATCATTAAATTTATTCTTACCTAGTAAATATCACAAATTTATATTATTTTACTAAGATAATCAAGTGCAGCTTTTTGTGTCACTTGTTTTTCTAATTATTTAAAAATATTGCCAGCATTTTTATTTTTATTTTGAGCTTTAAAGTATTTGTCAAACTATTAATTTTATCTTTATTTTTTTGCCAGGAATTCTTAATACACTATTGGCATAAAAGAATCACAGCATTAGGATAAATTACATTAATTGATGATCCGCCAGTCAACAGATGCATGATCATAGTGTAACGTGATGCAAATTACTATGTAAATCACTTATAGACGAAATGCCACGATCACCCAAGGAAAAATATTTTTTTACTAAGTTAATGAGTTATGTCTACTAATTAAAAGTTGTAGAGCTCGTCGAGACGAATCTAAAGGTGTTAAGATCATCAAAATTGGCCCAGTAGATGCTGAGTTGCCATCAAAAAACGATTGGGCGACTATGTAAAATTTTATGTAAACAAATGTTTGTTTACATAGAATTTTACATATTTTACATAGTCGTCCAATCGTTTTTTGACGATATCTCCGCATCTACTGGGCCGATTTTGATGATCTAACCACCGTTAGATGCGTCTCGACGAGCTCTACAACTTTCAATTAGTCGACATAACTTATTAACTTAGTAAAAAAATATTTTTCCTTGGGTGATCGTGGCATTTCAACTAAAATAATCTATATTATAGGTAGAAATGCCACGATAACCCAAGGAAAAATATTTTTTTTAATAAGTTAATGAATTATGACGATTAATTGAAAGTTGTAGAGCTCATTATGACGAATCTAAAGGTGTTAAGATCATCAAAATTGGCCCAGTAGATGCTGAGTTGCCATCAAAAAACGATTGGGCGACTATGTAAAATTTTATGTAAACAAATGTTTGTTTACATAGAATTTTACATATTTTACATAGTCGTCCAATCGTTTTTTGACGATATCTCCGCATCTACTGGGCCGATTTTGATGATCTAACCACCGTTAGATGCGTCTCGACGAGCTCTACAACTTTCAATTAGTCGACATAACTTATTAACTTAGTAAAAAAATATTTTTCCTTGGGTGATCGTGGCATTTCGTCTATAAGTGATTTACATAGTAATTTGCGTCACGTTACACTATGATCATGCATCTGTTGACTGGCGGATCCATATGGGCGAATGATGCTCATTACTTGTGATATCTAAATGTGATAAGTATAATATTCCAAATTTGGATAAAATTCACACGATTTGTCACGCAGATCACTGGGGTAAAACTATATAATAGGCCTATTTTTAGTAAATCTGTAAATTGCAACAGTAGGCTTTTTTTAATCGCCATTTCAGGGGTTTCTTAATGGAAACCGAACAATTAACGAGGATATTAAATTATAATAATTACTATAACACAATAATGTAATCTTATAAATTGAAAATTTTCTTTTTATTAAGTGTATCAATCGCTTTGCCAATTAGTAATTCTATGCATTGCTTTTCAATACTAGACTGTAGGTATGATTTGATTGGACTGATTTTGGATTGGATTATATAAAATATATAAAAAACCCCAAAGTTCTATATTAACTGAAATATCACAATAATTACAAAAAAGTAACCCATTATCAGCATGAAATATACTTTCATATTCTTTACAAAGTGTATTCGTTACTGCTATTTTACCTTCTTATCAAAGAATATAGTGTTACTTTGAAGATTTAAAGAACCAAGGTAGCATGGTGTTCTTAAGGTGCCTGTTCCTAGAAAAATAGTCTCTATGGATAAATGCTGATAAACAAAAAAAAAAGAAGCAAATTATATAAAAAACGTCAAATTAATATACCTATTCATGAAACAAATTTTCTGATTTTCATTACTTTCATATTGTTGAGCTAAATTGGGCCATTTTAACTAAATAGTAGAAAGTAAGTTAACAAAACTAAACATATTGAAGGTATGTTAAAGGAACTTTCTAGTATACTAGCATACCTATTTTGGGACGATCTCTCGATGATGTTTTGCTCCAAACTTGGACGAAAGAATATAGCTTGTTAAAAAAGAACATTTAAATTAGCCAATTAGATTTTTTTGATTATCTATTCCTACATTACTATGTTTGGTAACACAAATATTAAATTGTCACATACAGGTAATAACAAATTAATTTGATTGGTAAGATTTGATGTACAAAATTCAGGAAATCATTTGAAAATATCACCCAAATGAGTCAAATTAGCCCATATGTCATCAATTAATAGTATTTTGTTGTGCATTATCACAATTAGTAAGAAAGGCATGATGTTTCCAATTAATGTTTTGTCTTTTAATTGACTCAAGCCTATAGACTAATGTTTCTTTTGCTTTTTTTTTATGATATTAAATGAGCTATAGGTATACTTTGCTCACTATCATTACTCGAATTAACAAGATAAAGAGATTTGTTTTATGCCTGTTGTTCTATGAGTACCATCAATACAAACAGTTTGTGTACTTTTAAGTTTAGCATTTTTCTCTGAAACTTTGTTTGATAAAACACAAAGATGAACCATAAATCATATTGTCACATATATAATCCATCTTCTTTTGATAAAACAATCCATTCCTTAAGAGAAATAGCTTTATTATAACCATTCTATTATTGTCTAAAAAAATTACATTTTTTATAATGCTTATTAAAAATATTATATATATTAATATAGAAGATATATAAATTTCACTTTTGTATTAAAGGTAAAAATTATAGATCATTTGTATTATGGATTTGATTAATCTACTGATGGAACAGAAATACAATCTGGTAGGGCTTCATTCTATCTTTGCTCTTTTCCAAATCCACTCTCTTACCTGTTTATATATATTAAGGGTAGAGGTACATAGATCATTTTTATATAGTTTTTATATGGTATTTTGAAATTTTTATATAAAATTGACATATGCTACTAATAAACCTTTTTTAAATTACAACTAATTTTTATTAAAACTTTACAAAATATAAATAAAACAATTTTTTATTATGGTAAAATTTTGAACTATTATTATATTTTAAAAAAATATACTTGTATATATTATAAAGTTTTTCTGGGTTGGTCAAAAATTTCTGTGTTGCACAAAATTGCTAATGCTGATTGGTCAATTTACATAAATTTATAAGTTAGTTTTATTACTAAATTTAATATCCAATCTTAAAATTTCATATCTTAATAGGTTTTTAACCAATTTTAATGATTTTATTATCATTAGAATCAAAAAAACCTGCTCTACAAACTTGGCTTAAAATATAATTAGTTTACTTATTATAATTATTCATAAAATTAAATATAAAAAATTTACCATTAATTTTAAAATAGTACCCTCTATGCTAAAATAGATAGATCTTCTGCAGTACCAGGACTATGCCTATTGTATAGTAAATAATAAATAATATAATTATAATTATTTTTTTCATAATTCTCACTTTTTTTATAGCATTTTAATACACATATATAAGATGTGCCAACAGTTTTTTTTATTGGTTTTGAACAGAACAGGGTAACTATAATTAGATAATAGTTTAATAGCTCGCTCTATTGTATAGCAATTGATATTAGCTTCCTAGGGCAGTAACAAACATATCTTTCATTTAGTATATATTATAAACTTATATGATTATCATTATAAATATAATTAGCACTAGTAATTCTTGGAAGAAATTTATAATCCAGTCTTTATATATTTCAAGCCTAAAGTGAGTATAAATTTTAATATATCTATTTATATTTGTTTCTTGCAGTTCAGAATCAGTTTCAGGTTTCTTTAGCATTTCTATTTCAAAATCAAGTTCTTCTGACAATTCAGAATCAGATTCTCTTTGAAATTTGAATTCAATTTTCTGGACATTAGTTGTATAATAAAATTCTTGAAATTCTGATTCAGTGAGTCATTACTATTGAATAAAGATATTTGGATTTGGTATGCTTAGCAACATTATTTATTAAACTAGTAATAACTTAAGTTGTAAGTGTACTTTGATTATTTATGTTTACTTTTTGTAATTTTGACTTATTGGCTTTAGACAAGATAGAAAATATTCTATTTGAACTATTTGAACAATCAGACATTTTGTTTTTAAAACTGTTTTTTTTTTTTTTTTTTTTTTTGTGTCAAAGTTCCCGCTTTGGGTAAGAGTTTATTTAATCAAGCCTGTGGATCAAGGGCGCCTCTTTGGGTGCACCCACAATTGAATTACATTGAATGAGAGTACAACTAGCCACACGTACAACTTTTGGTTGTCTAATTTAAGTAGTCCGCCCGAAGGTTCTACACTAGTTGCCATACCTACAACCCGACTAGGGAATTGCCTATTTAAACCCTCTGGTCCAAGCTTCGCATGTCAATCCTACTTGTGATCACCAGTACAGCCCTCCGATACATTAGTCAGTCGAAGACAGTCCCAGATGCTACCTACATCCCCTTAGGACTAATTTATCCTCGCGGGTAAACTTGGTAGAGCAGTCCCTGTCCCACACAGGTATTACCTACACTTCGGTAACTTACGCACTCACTGAGGCAAGCAACTTGCAGTCAGGGGATACCCAACCGCTACCATTACCTACTTCTGCCCTTATAAGGTTCGTTCCAACCCCAGTACCCACCATCACTTTCCTACCGGTCCTTCACCGTTTTCCCAGACTTCCAATCCAGTTGGCCCGGAAGGGTTGATCTACCTGGCATTAGGTGCCATTATGGTTTTTCTCCTCTTGGTCCCCAATTCCTCAACATGGGTCCTTTTCCTCCGGTGCGACTCCGGCGGCCAGGTTGGTAGACCTTGTCCCCAAGGACAACGTCCGGTTCCTCGGTTTCGGTCCAATATTCCAGTTTTGGTTAGCACCGTCAAAGATCAGAGCTACCTCCTTACTCGGGACTTGCCAAATGGGTTTCTGTTTCTCCAGTTCCTTGGATTTATCTGTGTCACAAGACACAACTTCGCCCGAAAGCTCCCATTCAAGATGGTAACCAAGGACTACAGGTGATGTACCCAACCGATCGACAAGAAACAGTTACCGAAACACAGGTCTATTTTTTCAAAAGCGTCGCCAGTGGGATTTGAACTCAAGACCTGCCACTTGGGGGTGACAACTTACCAACTTCCCTAAGTCACCACACCCTCAAACTGTTTTTTTTTTTAGTTTTTTAGTTGTAGAAATAATATAGCAGTTTATCAAAGGTTTTGGAAAAGTTTTTTTACAAGTGATAATGTTAACAAAATAAGTTTCTCAAATTTAATAGTTTATTTCTTATTCCTAATTTGATACAGCTAATATTTTACTATTTTTTTCTTTTAAAAATAAAACCAACATCTATTATAAGCATTCCCTTTGAGCAGGTTTTGTTATATTACAGGCAAATTTGCTATAGTATTTACAATAAACTTATTTTCTTTAAAGGCAATTTTGTTTATATAAAAATGAATACTTGGGGTCTTTGCTAGAAAAACCACAGTTAGAGACTATTTAGATTTTATAATAAAATTTAAATTGCTAGTTATCTATTAATCCAATTTAAATAAACTTTTTTTTTACTTTATAAAGCTATTTTAAGCTTTATAAAATAAAAAAATGGGTTATCAGATAGCTAGCAATTTCAAATTTTATTGTAAAATCTAAATAGTCTCTAACTGTGGTTTTCCTAGCAAAGACCCCATTTAATTTTTAATCTATAGCTTTTTCTAAAATGTATAATTTGAGCAATTATATGGAACAATTATTTATTTTTAAAGGTTATTCTTAATTCAATTCATTTGCTACTATGTTATTCTTCTATTTTCTTTCTAGCCAGATAAAATGCATAGCATTCTCTGGCACTTTTTTTTGCTGTAGAGCTTTGTTATGTTCACATTTTTTAATATTTTTATATATTCCAGCCTTGTAAAAAGTTGAAAACCTGCACAATTATTAATGATCAGTTCTTTTTGCACAGAAACTTTAGTTATTGAATAGGAATTATACTGCAACACAAATTCAAATTTGTAACCTTAAGGATTTGAATTTTCTAATTAGTTCACCCTTCCACATTTGTATATAGATCTTCTTTTCTTTATTTAGTATAAATAAGCTTCATTTTTATTTTTGTATAATCAATTAAATGTTAGTCAAAATCTGTGTAAACTTGAGAATTAATATATAATTACCTCTTATTGTAAAATCTTCATAACACGATAACATTTTAGCACATATGTGTATTAAGGGGTAAGAATTATGAAAGTTCTAGACAGCATATCAATGTGTTAGACTTAGCAGTATCATTGTTAATAGCACATAGCATGTAAAATAGCACATTAATGTGTTAGACAGCACATTAACGTGTTGCCTATTAAATCTAAATGCATATAAATGAATGAATTTTTATTAATAAGGGCAGCGTCATTAATCACCTGATTATTTTTTATCAGAGGCCTACCCCCCCTATTTTTTAATATATATAGAGTCAGGTTCTTATATATAATTTCAACTTTTTTTTACCCTCTCCCCTAGAAAATCACTTGATTTTTGTTACTCCCCTAAACAGAAATACATGTAGAAAAGTTCCAATTGATTTTACTTAAGAAAAATAAAGGAAGTAAGCTAGTTTAGTGCTTAAGAGGCTTTTATTTGAGTAAATCAAAAATTATTACCTAGTAACTATTAGAATTAAATCAGTTAAGTTTATATACTCCTTCTCCTTAAATAGTTACAATACATATGCACTTGATAGTTTTATTAAGGTTTTGCCTCTTACATGTCTTATAAAGTTTCAGTTACTCATACAAACAATAATGAAAAAGGTTCGTTTATTTGTAATTGTCACATTCTTTTGTTATACTATTTATTATATATGTAATAAATAACATATAATACAATGAAGTAATAAACAAACTGCTTACTAACACTGCATAGGAGTTTTATTAAATCTGCACTATTTAATGATAATTAAGCAGTTTAAAATATAATTAAGTTAGTTGCGTACTTTAACAGTTAAAGGGTCCAACTGCTAATTATAATTTATGATTATATTGTTTAACCTATTTCAGAGAACCGGATTTTCTAATTTTGCATATTAGTTAAATGCCAAAATTTTGGCATCTGTATGTTTTTAAAAAAAAGAACATATATGACTATGCATGTGTGCCTAAATTGCATTTAGTTAGCTAAAATTATTCTTTCCTAGTCACTAAATTTATTTTGAATTCTTTCTATCAAAAATACATCAAATAGTAAGAGGTCTCAAAATAAAATAAAAAATAGCGTATTTTGGAAATAAGTAAGAGTTTAAAATCTTAATGTATCAAAATTTTGAAGTCAGAAAATACAATGGAGTGATTAAAGATATCCATTTGATTAGATAAGAAAAAAATATTATTACACAAATCAACAACCATTTAATAATAACAAAACACAGAGTAAACAATAAAACTTTCACTAAAATTAGTTGAACCTTTGCTCAGAAATTATATCGAACCTTTGTTAAATTACTTAAACTTTTACTCAAATTATTTTTTTTCATATAACTTACCGAATCTTAATTCAAATTACTTACTGACCTTCACTCAAATTATTTAAGAAACTTTGCTCAAATTACTTATTAAACCTTCATTTTTTATATAAGTTGCTGAACCTTTTCTCAAATTATTTACTGAATTTTTGCTTGAATTATATACAAAACCTCACTTAAGTTATTTTTCTATATTACTTACTAAACCTTTGCTCAAATTACTCACTAAACCTTTCTTATTAAACCTTTGTTCAAATTATTCTTTTATATACTTATTAAATCTTCGTGAAATTATTTTTTAATATTACTTACTAAACTTTCACTTAACTATTTTTTATATAGCTTATTAAACTTTCATTTAAAATATTTTTTATATAACCTATTAAATTTTTGCTTAGATTTTTTTTTTATATATCTTATTAATTCTGCTTAAAATATTTTTATATAAATTAACAAATTTTCACTTAGATTTTTTTTATATAGCTTAATAAATATTATTTAAATTATCTTATCTATTAACATGCTTCCAAAGAGAGCTTTCAAGCAAATTATTATAATCAAGCAAAAGAAATTGAAAAAATAGTTAATTTAATTGTTCTTTCACATATAGTATGATATTAATCTAGTTCTATGACTTGTATTAATTCCAATAGTTCATTAATTTTTTTATCTAGGACATTAGTGATAGCCTTATTCGTGCTAGTCGAGTATTCATTAATAAGTGTTTTTAAAAGGTTAGTTATTTGTCTAATTTGCATTTAAGTATAAAATAATATTAGAAACAGTATCGTTAACAATAATCTATAAAGAAGATCATATAAATAAGTATATTTGAATTTTGTATATGATAATAAATTTTTCTTCTTATTTTATCAAAATAAGATTTACGAATTTTATTTCTGAAACCCCTTAGTATAGTAATTTTGAAAGGTTTATATAAAAAATATAGCAATACCGAAATGTTTATCGAAAATAATTTTAAAATAATTTAGCATATATCCATATGCACGGCTTTATCCGGAAAGCAGCAGAAATTTAAAAATAACTTAGCAATTAAAGTTCAAAAGAATATTAAATTGTATTTGTTATTTACTAAATGCAATTATTATTTATTTCCCAATAGTTAATTTTAATTATATTTTATCGCTTAATATAAAAATCAGTAGATAATCAGTTTTTATCCTAATTAGGAGTGATTATCACAAAAATCTAAATTCGGTCATAGATTAAACCAAATCATATAATTAGGTATTTCGCAGATCAGTATGGTATAGGTGACTGATCCGTAAAGTATAGGCCGAATTTTTAAATCTATTCTATACTGATCTAGTGTAATATATATTAGCATTAGGGTTAGGGTTAGGGTTAGGAATTATAGCTGATTGGTATGGTATATATTTAAAAATTCGGTCTATTATACGGATTTGCTCACCTATACTATACTAATCTGCTATAATCTCTGTACGATCAATAATGTTACAGATTTCTAGAATAGATTTTGAATGTCGTAATGTGTAGATAACTAATTAAAACATTAAATAGATAAATTAAATTTAGATGGTATAGATTTCATAATTATAATCAGTAAGTAACGTCAGATTTGCATCATATTGCATAATTTACTTATAAAGTTACTACATATAAGATATATAAAAATCTTAATTCCTTCCCAAAATGAATAAACAAAAATCATCATTCCTATCAAAAAAGAATTCTTCAAAATCAGCATATGTTACAACCAAAAAGTCGAATCAAACCGTTCCTCTCACATTTTATATTATACAATTCATGTGATCGTACTGGTAACTGTTAGGATATTCGGATAGACGGATTATAAAATTGACTATCGGGTTACATAGTTAGGATATCCGGTTAATCTAAGAGGAATATATATGTTGTATACATATGCATATTTCTGCATCAGATTGAGATGTTAATCTGATACATGACATATACCAAAACAAGCCCTTGATAAAATGCCGAACATACATGTAACTAATGAAATACGATGGAGACATTTGAACAGTTAACCCAATAATCATCAATTACATGATGGCATTATTTATTTACCAGAATTACGTAGATTGGCCTAAGCTGACCCTCAAACCAACCCTAACCTAAGCTGAATAATTATCATGTAATATTGTAATAATCACTGAGCTTACTCTTCTTCAAACCACCTATATGATGAACCTGTATTATAATAAATTAGGCTTTACAAATCGCTAATATGTAAATGTAATTAAATATAATTATCGAAATTACAGTAATAAATATACAGTTTTTGACAATATAATTTTTGGCCAGTATATCGTTTCGGTATAATCTTATACTGGCTAAAAATTTTATTATTGAAAACTGTATTTTTATTACCAAAAAATAATTATCAAATTCGTCTATGGTCACAAAATTCGTACTAATTGTAAGTATCTGAATTCAATACAAAATATAATTATTTATATCATAGTTATCAACTAGGCGCTTGAGTTGCTTAAAGGGAGTTAGATATGAGTGTACTATAACTGATATTGTATTATGCAGCAAAAGGACCTCATGTTGTGATTAGGCTCTATGGCTCGATAGCAATACAAGGACCTCATGTTCTGATTAGGCTCTATAGTTGCCGCAGGCAATGCAAGAACCTTATGTTTGGTGATTGATCTCTCCCTATAAAAAAATCAAAATTCTAATTTAGATTTTGTTCTGATTTTTTATTACAGAAAAATGTTCATTTTTAAAATAATAATCTGAACAAAATCTAAATAGAATTTTGACTTTTTTATATAGGGACCGCAACTACAATAGCAGTACAAAGATCTTTTGTTGTAATTAGGCTCCGTGGCTGTAAGGATCTCATGCTGTGATTAGGCCTATGACTGCCACAGGCAGTGAAAAACCTCATGTTAACAGTACAAGGACCTTAAATTGTGATTAGACACCGTGGCTAATGATGCCTGACTCAACAATTTTTGCAAAGACGCAATGGTTTCGTCTGTGTTTCGTCTGACGAAACCATTGGCAATTGACGAAACTCATGACGCATGATAAAACTCGTGACGCATAACGAAATTCTTGACAAAATTAATTTCCTAATAAAATGCAAACTTATAGTTGGTCCTCTTTTTGACAATCTTATTTATACCGACTTTTAGGCATTCTGAATCTTAAATTTTTTCAAAAATATTGTTGTTCCTCATTATAAAGATTCATCGGTCCTGAAAGCATAACAATGAATTTTTCTATTAAAAATAGTTAATTACAAGTTAACTCTACAAAAATTAACAAGGCATACAACGATTAATTTTTAGCTTTACATTACATTGAATCTGAAACCGATGAATTTTATTGCTAGTAGTTCATTACTACTGCACTAGTGACACTGACAGATTTTCGCATACCAATCAAATAACATCAAGACAATGAATATGCGCAATTGTTTAGCGTAAAACATTATATTAGGGTTAAGTTTATGTTTTTTTTTGTTAGTTCACAGAAGTATGGTTGTATTACGCAAAATTACATTTTTACATTACATGAAATTTCATTGTAATTTACGAAACTGTAATGTAACTTTACATTAAATAATCCATTGCCACAAGATAATTGTACCGGCATTATAAAAGTTTTGCAAGCACTAATAGATATCCATCATTATGTTCGGAAATGTAATTTATATTTATTCTTAATGCCAGCTTTATAAAAATTTTTGCCAAAATTATTTACGTGATAAAAATTACATGTAATTTTGATTTCAAAACTTACACAAACTTATATAAAATTATGTAAAATTACGGCAATTTTACAACCCTACACAGAAGAGTTACATGAACATATCGGATATATACGGGCGACCATTGCAAACCATCAGGAAATATTGAATTGATATGTCAAAAAATAATAATGACAAACGATGACAAAAATATCAACTTCACATAGGTTAATTTACTTCCATTATGAAAGGAATGAATAATAGTCTTGTGCTTCATCGGAAACAACAAGAGTTTTGTTGTTTTTTCATGAATTTCACGAGTTTCATCATGCGTCATTGGGGTGCGCGGTATACTATGTAAATCAAAACTATATGTGGTCATATAATAAAATTTATTAATGAATTTTTAAAACAGATGTACAGTCCGATGGTTCGATAGTTTTGGATAAAACTTCGCGAAGACAAGTATTACGTCCCTCAAGGTTATAGAGCCATTTCTTTAAAAACGAAACTAAATTTACCCCTTTCTTTTTTTAAGAAAAAAAACACGTAGCATATTACAGACCCTTTCTTTTTGCTACTTTTTTTTTTTTAAAAAAAACACGTAGCATATTACAGTTTTTTCATGCTTAAATGAATGAAATGATTCTATAGCCTTGTTTGTAGAGATGTAATACTAGTCTTTGCGAAAATTTATTCAAAACTATCGAACCGTTAGGGCTGTACATCTATCTAAATCTATTTAAAAATTTGAATTAAAAAATTTATTAATTAATTTTATTATATGATATATAGTTTTGATTTACATATTATACCACGCACCCCAATGCGTCATGAGTTTCGTCATTCGTCATTTCGTTAACTCGAAGTTGCCTGACAAAATGGTTTCGTCATGCACTAATGACGCAAGTTGCGTCATTCATCAGCAGCATTAACCGTGGCTGCTATAACAATGCAAGAACCCATGTTGTGATTAGGCTCTATGGCTGCCGCAGGCAGTGCAAGAGCCTCATGTTAGGTAATTAAGCACCGTAACCATGATAGCAGTGCAAGAATCTTACATTGTGTTTAGGCTCAGTGGATCTTATGTAGTAATTAGGCTCTACGGCAGTGCAAGAACTTTATGCATGGAGATTAAGTTCCATAACTACGATAGCAATGCAAGGTTTCATAGTGTGATTAGGCTTCATGAATGCGATAGCAATGCAAGAACATCATGTAATTAGGCTCTATAGTTGCCATGGACAGTGTGACCATCGGTTGGGAGAGCAATAATGGATATCGGTCCAATTTAGCTCCGATGGTTCACTTGGGTTTGAATATATATCGATTGTGCACAGGTTTATGATGTCACGGGAATTAATTTATCGGGGTCGGGGTTATCACTTAATTAATCAATCTACGTGATTGATTTAAATAAGACGTATATGATGTGATTAATTAAACATCGGGGGTAATTTATTATGATAATATTAATAAAGATAAAATAACAACGTAATACTAACAAAAGAATACAATGAATATATGCTAAACTAAAATAAACACAAAGAAAATCTATTCTTATTATAAAACTATAACTAAGACATCGTAATCCTAATTATATTCTGAGACCAAGTCTGAATTAATTGTAGTAGCGTGTAAACTCAGGCTTTAAATACTTTCTGAGTTATTAAGAACTACTGCGCTTTAGGCTTCTTCACGATTCTTTTTACCTTAAGGCTTTGAAGCATTCGTGCTTCTATGCCTTAAGACTTGAAACACTCGTGCTCTCGGACCGTGAGCATTAATGCTCCAAAATAATTAAAGACTCTCTACGTCATCCCTGTGCCTCCGCACATTGCAAACAAACAACTCTGGAAATAAACATTATCTCAAAGCCTCCGCCTCAACCTTGTTATTCCATATGGCTGGATCGATGGACCTTCCGGTGTTGCCAAATTATGTATAAGCCACGGGTTAAAATTTTTAACCGTGACAACAGTAAAGAATCTCATATTTGATGATTAAGTTCTGTGATTACAATAGCAGTACAAGGACTTTACATAGTGAATAGGCTGCATGGCTGTGATAGCAAAGCAAGAACCTTACAGTGTAATTAGGCTCTACAGTAGGTATAGGTAATGCAAGAATCTCATGTTTGTGACTATGCTCTGCAACTATGATAGCATTGCAAGAATCTCATAAGCCCCGTGGATGCAATAGCAATGCGAGGACCTCATGTTGTGATTAGGCTCTATTGTTGCCACAGGCAAAGCAAGAACCTCATGTTTGGCAATTAAGCTCTGCAACTATGATAGCAGTACAAGGATCTTACATTGTAATTAGACCCATAGCTGTGATAGCAATGCAAGGACCTCATGCTGTGGTTAGGCTCCATAGCTGCGATAGCATAAATTAATCAAAATTCAACTAAAAGAAACCAATGATAATGATGTTCATACTTACTGAATATGAGTACTGTCAAAGGAAACCTACAATCGGGCTTTCGAGCATATTTTGTGTACAGTTGGTTATCTGTGCGGCCGTTTATGTAAATTTATGTCTGATGATAGATTTGAAATTAGGGATGTTATTGGTCCCAACTGGTCCCAACTGGTCCTAATTAAATTGTAAATTTTTATAATAATTTTTCTTTATGAACTATTAATAAAAGTTGTACAAAATAAGATTCTTTACATATTTGCTTAATAAATAAAAGTGTTAAAGTTTCTCCAAAATTTAGAAATCTTTAAAATATCAAATTTAGGACCTGGTCCTAGGACTGGTCCTAAAATTTTATATTTTAAAGATTTCTAAATTTTGAAGAAACTTTAACACTTTTATGTACTAAGCAAATATGTAAAGTATCTTATTTTGTACAACTTTTATTTAAAGCTCATAAGGAAAAAATCATTATAAAAATTTACAATTGAATTAGGACAAGTTGGGACCAGTTGGGACCAATAACATCCCTATTTGCCATAGACGGCACACAGATAACCAACTGTACACAAAATACACTTGAAAACCCGACTGTAGGTTTTCCTTTGACGGCACTCATATGGTTAAATGTATTGAATAGTTTTTAATTTTTTTTTAAAACAAAAGACGCTTTTATATAATCACCCTAAGTCATACCTTATTAAAAAAAAAAGACAATAATAATGCTTTCCTGCTAAATTCCATGTAATATTGTTTATACATATTTTATTACAATTTTACAATTTAAAAATTAGAATAATAGAAACCTATAAGGCACAGAACAATAGACAAAGTACAAGGTAAAAAGTTTCATTTAAAGAGATTCTACGAACGTACGTACTAAATGGAGGTCTATCTGATAGAATTTAAATGGTGCTGATCACTGTATCTAATTACTCAATAATAACTGGCACACATTCAAGATGTACTATATAAAAATAAAATATTATGTAAATACTATAAGGTTTAACTAATAAGACACATGAGCGGTGAACATAAAGTTTATGATGGAAACTACGAACGCTACAAAAAATCAAAGCAAAAGTGAGTACAGTATACACTAGAAATAGTAATCATATTTTTAGTAATTTCAAAAAAAAGTTTACATAGTAAATAGGTGCTTGAGTTGCTTAAAGGGAGCTAGAGATAAGTGTACTATACCTGATATTATATTATGCAGTATAAGGACCCAATGTTATGATTAGCTTCATGGCTGCAAGGATTTCATATTGTGATTAGGCTCTATGTCTGCCGCAGGCAATGCAAGAGCCTAATGTTTGGTGATTGAACCCCCTATAAAAAAAAAGTCGAAATTTTTTCAGATTTTGTTCGAATTTTTATTACTTATTTTTTAAAATAATAATCTGAACAAAATCTGAATAGAATTTTGAATTTTTTTTTTATAGGGTCCACAACAATAAAGGCAGTACAAGGATCTCATTGTGATTAGGCTCTGTGGACCTCATGTTGTGATTAGGCTCTATGGCTGCCACGAGCAGTGAAGAGCCTCATGTTTGGTGATTAAGATACGCAACTACAAAAACAGTACAAGAAGATTAGGCTCCGTGGCTGCTATAGCAATGCAAGAACCCATGTTGTGATTAGGCTCTATGATAGCCGCAGGCAGTGCAAGAGCTCATGTTTAGTGATTACGCACCGTAGCTATGATAGCAGTGCAAGCATCTCACGTTGTGATTAGGCTCCATGGATGCGATAGCAATGCAAGGACGCATGTTGTGACTAGGCTCTATGGCTGTCGCAGGCAGTGTATGAACCTCATGTTTGGCGATAAACTTCGCAACTACGATAGCAGTATAAGAACCATATAGCACAGATTTTTTTCGATTTTTAACAGCTGTCCTGCCTTGTTTAGAGCTCCGGGAGTGTGCCGAATGTAACCTGGGTTTACATAAGGAAAGCATCTTCCTGCGCTGCGAATACAAAGTAAAATTTCCAATTATATACAGTAATATAATTTGAAATTTTTAGCTTGCATTCGCAGCGCAGGAAGATCACTTCTTATGCAAACCCAGGTTACACTCAACACACTCCTAGCGCTCTAAACAAGGCAGAACAGCTGTTAAAAATCGAAAAAAACCTGTGCTGGACTTTATATTGTAATTAGCTCCGTGGCTGCGATAGCAATGCAAGGAGCTCATGTTGTGATTAGGCACTATGGCTTTCGCAGGCAGAATTAATCAAAATTCAATTAAATAGTATTGAATAGTTTAAAAAATTTTTGATGAAACAAACAAGATTTTTTCACTAAAGTTTAGAAAAATCTTAGTAATTATCAATGCAAAAGCTGCGGCAATGTGTTTTCCAAATTTTGAACGATGTTTCGACAACCACCTATATAAAATCGATAAAAATTTCTTTATTCTGATTCTATATGCTTGCATAATTAAAATAAAAAGAATTCATCGATCTTCAATAGGTGGTTGTCGAGATATTATCACCCAAAGTTTAGAAAAAACTTGGATAACTACAAAAGCTGCGGCAAAGTTTTTTCAAACTTTAGACGAAGATATCTTGACAATTTTCTATCTAAATCGATGAAATTTTTTTATTTTGATTATGCAGACACATAAGTTAGAATCAGAATAAAAAATTCATTGATTTTAGATGGGTGGTTGTCAAGATATCTTCGTTCAAAGATTGGAAAAAACTTGAATATCAATAAAAACAGCAGAAAGTTTTTTTTCCAAACTTTAAGCGAAGATGTCTTAACAACTAATTATCTAAAATCGAGAAAAAGTTTTTATTAAGATTATATATGCCTGTATAATTAAATTAAAAATTTAATCAATTTTAAATATGTGGTTGTCAAGATCTCTTCGTTCAAAGTTTAGAAAAAACTATCAAAACAAAAGCTGCAACAGTATTTCCAAAAAACTTTGAGCAAAGATATCATAACAGCTGTCAATATAAAAGGGATGACTTTTTTTTATTCGATTTTATACCGTATAATTAAATACCGGTAAAAAACATCCTTCTTTTAGATTGGCAGTCGTTGAGATATCTTCGCTCAAAGCTAAAAAAAACCTGGATAACTATCAAAACAAGTTGTGGTGAAGTTTTTTTCAAACTTTGAATGAAATTTTTAATTAAATTTTACAGACATATAAATCAGAATAAAAAAACTCATTCGTTAAAAGTTTGAAAAAGTTTTTAATTACAATTGAATAATTTCGTCTAATCAAAATGCGGCTGTTCAAAATATTCAGTTTTAAAGATTACACCAAAGGCCACATTGACCCTAAAATGCGACTTTAAGGTGATTCCAAGAACGATAAAAATTGCAAATTTAAAAAGCGATGATGGAAACTACAAATTAAAGTGAAAGTGAGTATAATACATTTTACGTTAAAAAAAAAAAAAAAATTAATGAAAGCAAATATAAAGTTTAACATATACTTAGTAAACTCTCATAAGAATACATCTTCTAAGTATGGACATTGCTATTATCAGGAATTATCTGAAAATTTATTTATATATTTAGTAAACCTTTTAGGAATGCATCATCTAACTATGGAAGCATAGCTATAATCGGGAATAATCTGAGAATTTGTTAACAAAACTAACAAATGTATTTTTAGTATGTACGTACATAATTTCAAATAAAGTTTACATGGCAATGCATACATCTTATTATGGAATCAAAAGTCGTCGAACTTAAAAATCTTATAAATACAACTAGGACGGGCCAGGCTTAGCCCGGAAACTTGCGGGCCGGGCCGGGCTTTGGTTCAATTCGGGCCTTAATTTTTGACCTGCTATTATTCGGGCCATACACAGATCGGGCCTGTTAAATATCGGGCTGGGTTCAAGCTTTATAAGAAAGCCCGATTAGGCCCGATAATACCGGTAAACTTATAGTCAAAATCATAATCTAACTTTATAGTATTATAAGAGCATTCAAATAAGCATATATCAATAAGTAGCTGCGCAACGCAGTTGCGCGAAACCAGTAAATTATTGATCCAAGATTTATAACTAAATGCAATGTATATGCGTTTAGTGTTAATTTATACTATTAAGGGGTTTCAAAATTAAAGATTGTAAATCTTAATTAAGATTCGAATACATATTTATATGATTATAAATTGTTAATCGATACTGCTTTTTTTATCGTAATATGTCTAAAATTTCACATCGACTTAGAGACTTATGAACGAATACTCAACTTGCACAAATAAGGCTATTACTAGAGTTCTGGATAAAGAAATTGACAAACTATTTGAAGTAATACAAGTATAGATATTTTACTATACGTAAAAGAATAATTAAATCTAACGATTTTTTTCAAGTAAGTTATATAAAAAAAATCCAAGCGAGCAAAGGTTTAGTAAATAAATTGAGCGAAGGTTTATTAAGTAACTTGAGAGAGGTTTAGTCTAAACCTCTCTCAAGCTACTTATTAAACCTTCGCTCAATTTATTTACTAAACCTTTGCTCAAATCAAATTACTTGTTAAACATTCACTTAAAATATCTTTTTATACAACTTACTAAACCTTCGCTTAAAATATTTTTTATATTACTTACTGAACTTTTGCTTAAATTATTTTTATATAACTTTCGCTTGGATTTTTTTTTTATATAACTTACTTGAAAAAAATCGGTAGATTTAATTATTCTTTCACGTGCAGTAAAATATCGATCCAGTTCTGTACTTGTACTACTTCAAATAGTTCGTCAATTTCTTTATCCAGAACTCTAGTAATAGCCTAATTTGTGCAAGTTGAGTATTCGTTCATAAGTTTCTTAGTCGATGTGAAATTTTAGACATATTACGATAAAAAAAATTAACAATTTATAATAAGGAAGATCATATAAATAGTGTATTCGAATCTTAATTAAGATTTACAATCTTTAATTTTGAAACCCTTAATAGTATAAATTAACACTAAACGCAATACTTGCACTTATTTATAAATCTTGGCTCAATATTTAATCTAATTTCTACTTCCCCGTTCCTGGTTTCGTGCAACTGCATTGCGCAGCTACTTATTCCAGGAATTATGTAAGTAAAAAATTTTAGTATGCATATAAATCTGCGGGCCGGGCTGGGTCGGGTATAGTTTTAAATAAGGCCCGGCCTGATTTATTTCACGGGCTTTTTTTTTTCACGGGCCGGGCTCGGGCTTACAAATAATTTTCGGGCTGAGTTTCGGGTCGAAGCAGGCCCGGCTCGGCCCAGCCCGTCCCGCACCCTAAATACAACCCGAATACGATAAAAAATTTTTGGGGCTATATCAATATCGATATTGATATCGTTATCGTTATTATTATCTAAACTATCTTGATATCGATATCGATAAGATAATATAAATTATTTGATGAAAATCCTTTCCGTTTTAGTCTAAAAGGAAATGTGGCGGGTCACGAGTAAAAACATAGCCAATGATCAAGACGATCTATGTCTAATCTTAACATTATTGGAAACGATATACAGCATGCTGATAAAAAAAGATAGGAGTGGGTTAATGTTTCAATATTATATTTTCTGTATAAATGCGAAATAACTCCTAAAAGTGTATTTCAAATTTTGTTCGATTTAAGCTTGACTAAACAATGCCTCTAGACATTATTTTCATTTATACTGATATCATTTGTTCTTGGTTTAGCTTGACAGCGCATGGTTAAACAAACTATAAGTTGTTTATAGTATTGTTTAATTAATTATGTAATTTGATTGGACAATAATCTAAACACGGTCATAACCCAAAATATAACTGATATCCTTTTATTTCAACAGGATATAAACTGGTTATTAGATTTTATCTAAGGTTATATCCTTTCGGGTAAAGAGTTACCCAAGTACGACCACTAATCAGTATAAGATAGATTCTTATATGGTAATAACATAGGGTAAGTATGGTGAGACAAATTAGAAAAGGGACGAAGGACAAAATTAGCATCAAGGTAGGGACAATCAGAAGTATGAATTTTCTACATTTACATCTAATCACTGTTTGTTATGTCGATCATCACATGGAAATAGTATTAAAAAAGTATATAAATTTGTAAGTGCAGAACGTCATAGCACGTGCTACTCGACCATGGGCCTATACACTGTTTTCCTGTGCGATCCCTGACCACCTTTCTTATATGAGTAGAGTTAGAGTTATAGCGGCAATTTTAAAGTCAAAATTTTATTTATTCAGAGAAAAAAATACTTAATCTCAAGAAATCGCCAAAGAGTATAAAAACTTAAATATGTGCAAAATGAAAGTAGAAAATACTACTAGATACCATTGTAAATATATGTAAATATTTATCTCGTGAACAATTCTGATTGGCCATGCATGCATGGTCACGCATAGATGGTCATAGAACATTACTCCCAAATGCTAATCTATTTAGAGAATAACTATGGCATACAATATACGATTCAGAAATCTTAAATCAAACAAATGCTATATTCAAATAATCTATTGCCTAAATTTAATAGACAACGACAGGTATTTCAAAAATCAATTAATACAGAAATAGAAATTTGATCTTAGAATCTTATTCCATAAATAGAATGCAATTAAGATAAGCAATATATTTTTTTTAATCAGAAAATAAAGACAATATAGTATTAATAAGCCAGAATCAATAATAAGATAATCTTTAAGATAATTACAGATACATATACTGGTTACAAAGCAAAGAATGCTTTTACTGTTATGGTACGAACTACCTATTAAGTGAGATCTATGTAAGAAAATCAAAGCAAGAAATCAAATATTTATACATTTAAAGTTAGGATAAGAATTTGATATAACACAAATATGAAACAAGTGTTACAATGGATGTGAAGATACAACACGCGATGCTCTCAATATGCATTCACATCTTTGCTTCGCCTCATGCATAATCCAATAATATGCAAGATTTTGCGAACGTATGACTCTTATTTTGCCGTATAACCACTAGATAGCTGTGCGACGTCATCATGTGAAACCCTAGATATTATGCATGATGCATGATCACATAACAGGATGTCTAGTTTTAAACAGAATTTTCAAGATGATCTATGCAATGATAGGCATATGAAAATCAAATCTCAATATGGTCTATGTGACAATAGACAGATGAAAATTAAGCACCAAGGTACATATAGCATCACGTGGACCAATCAGATCCAAGATTTTGTGAACACACGCCATCCCTGGCGCATTGTATAACTACTAGATAGTTGCACAATATTGTTGCGCAAAACCAGAAATGGAAGACCAGATAGTGGTTAGATTCGAATGTTTAATACAATAAATTAATTAGTTGTATAAGAGAAAGGAAATTCAATTTTTCTTTGTTAATTCAGTAATGAGCATTATCAAATAAAAAGTCAATAAAATGTTATTGATATTTTGATAACATTACAAAGTAGCACAGGTCAAAATCCAATATATCAGGTACCTATCGGGTACCATATTACTATAATTAAAAAATATATAAAATACTACATATCGGTGACCTGCCATACATATATTGTATAGTTTGGCTAATCTTACATATATTGGGTACCCGATGTGTATATGTAATAAAAATAACTTTTAAATCTATATATATTATAATTCAAAATTATCGTTTACGATACGATGCAGATATTCTATATATTCAAAAAGTTTATCTTTTACGATATAAAATTCAATAATTTTTACTACTAAAATTTGATATATATCAGGTACCCGATATATATGTGGTGGGAATATTTTAGTTATTTATAGTAATGATTTGAACCGGGTAAAAAATTCCTAATCGGTTAACCGAATTAGCTTACCCGGATACAATCGGTTTAACCGCACGATTTCGATTTGATCGGTTGACCCGTGCCAACCGTCAACCGAGCTTCAACCGAATTAACCGAATTAGCCGATTTGGTCGGGTCAACCAAGCTAACCGGGTTAATACTACTAAACATTCGAAGGCGGACTTTAAAAGAAATAAATG